>WAAG01071832.1:20352-62204 GCA_013390105.1 Tichodroma muraria
CCCCCACCCCCCCCGCTAGTTTAGAACTTTCATTCAAGCATAATGAATGAAAAGCATAAAGCAAGGAACAACCTTACAATTAAGTCTGAGGCATGGAAAAATCCCAAACCCGAATACCTGTATTTCATATTTAACTTTCAGAAAGAGAAAAATCTTTCTGCAGCCCTGGCTGCAGGGTCTGGCCAAAGCTCCCTCATCTCTGGCAGCACCAGAAGGCTAAAAGGCGTATCGCCTGCACGGCGCAGCGAGACCTGGCTCCCGGGAAAAGCGGCGAAAGGACGTTTTGGGAAGCTCAAAGGACTGGAGGAGCTTTCCAAAGCTTGGCCCACGTACTTGAGCTGGCGTGGCTCGCAGTCCAGCCCCGGGAGGAGCAGCCTGGCCGTCTGCCTGATGTCGTCGCTGTCCACGGTCAGGCTGCGCCGGTGCTCGGCGTAGGTGATGGCCACCCGCATCCACTCCATCAGCGGCGGCAGCAGCATGAAGGGGCTGTGGAGTGATGGAGAAATCCATTATGGAACAAGAGCTGAGGCTGGAGGACACTTCGGGGCCTCCAGGGGGACCTCGCACGGATTAATCCCACCTGAGAAGGAAACTGGACTGGAAGGTTACGGCAGCGCGAAGGAGCTGCTCAGCCTCGGTCACCCGTCTATGTAAGAGCTATGGCTGCTATTCTAAAGAATCCACAGGCACAGGATTACATATTACATATGATTACATATTACATATTATATATTATTTCTATGCTCCTCCGCTAGGAATACTAAAAGTATCCTTGACTGCAACTTCAAACCTTGCTAATCCAGTCCTGCCTCCACTGATCTTCATGTTACTGATGCCTTAAGTTGTAGCTTTTATATTTTTTTTAGATTCTGTGCTGTTTTAGTGGGTAGCTCTGGGTTTCATATTAAGTGCTACTAAGCTCTCTTCACAGAGTAGATTGATTGACAAAACAATTCCTCCTCGAACTTGAGACCAAGGACAACTTTTAGGCCCAAGAACAAAAACAATGGTGAAGTGAGAATAAAAAGCAAGGAGGATGGAGCTTCATAACCTGAAGCTGTTGGACAATTAACTCCAATATGCTGATAGACCAGAACCTATAAAAGTGTGAGACCTCATGATCGGGGGGTCCATTTTGTGACCATTTTGGGGTTCATCTTGGGTGTGGCCCAGCTGGGCTCTTGTGCAGCCCAGGTGTGCCCATGGAGGCCTTTTAATAAATACCTGCTTTATCCTTTTGCTCTGTCTGGTCTCTGTTCCAGGTCAGCCTCTGGAAGGTATCATTACCACACCCATGGCTCTTGGCATTTTGCCTTTCTTATGCCGAGCTCAGTTTTGCCCACCTGACCCTCAGTTTTACCCCCCTGAGCCTCCAGACCACAGAACTGGTGGAACAACAAGGTTTTACTCAATATGAAGGGCTGCAAGGCAATAAAGGAAAATAAATAAGGTAGTAACAGCAGCACCAGGTCTTGATTAGCCCTCATTTACTCCTGCTGTAAGAACACAGCACTGAGATTACACATTAATGTATAGTTACCATAATACTCTCATACTCAACATATCTCATCCACCCTCTCAATATAGAGCCAGACTGATCTATTTTGCTTGATTTTCCCCCAAAGATACCTGCCACCCCAGTGGAAGGCTTGGAAGTGCCAGCTGGAATGAAAACACCTCTCCCATTCCCAGCAACGACTTCATTAACACTGTGGAAAAATTAAAAAAAAAAAAAAAGAAAAAAAAAGAAAAGCGCCTTTTCCATTTAACCACTCATAAGAAAAGAACTGAGGGGAGAAAGGATCAATTCCTTTACAAAGTTCAGAGAGAAAAAGATCTATATGAGGGAATATGAACTGATCTGGGCATTAATGAAAGCAGCTGAAGCCATGAGAGGCTTTTTCAAAGCTGTGCCTGTGTGCATGTGCGAGAGCAGGAAGAGTGAGCAGCGCCAATCCCGTTAAGAAACCATTTATCCACAATGGGATTTTGCAAGCAGAACTCCCTTCATCACGACTTTGAACACCCTTCAGGCTGGAATAACCCCACTCAGTAAAAATATGTGCACCCTGAAACGCACCCATTAGCACTCTCCAAACACACCCACTATTCTTCCCTCTTCTCCTTCTCTTCCTTTTCTTCTGAGTTGTGAAACAGCATCTACAAACCCAGAGGTGTTTTAAGCACCGGATCCATCCTGGATTGCCAGGGCCCGGGTGTTTCTAACAGGACGTCGACTTTCTCCTGTTACCAGTTAACTTTTCTGTCCAAGATTATCACCACTTTGAAAATCACCCAGCAGCTCCGCCTTCCCAAGACTTTCTGAAAGGGATGGGATGAATCATTCCAGCTCATCCAATTCAGAGCTGATTGTCTTCCCTAAGGGAAGAGCAGGAATTGTCAAAAGGCATTTGGGAGATGCCTTTCAGCAAATTCTCTGCTCCAAAGAATTTCAACTCTTATCCAGCCTGGAAAAGAGCCATTCACACTTTTTGAATGCAGGCACTTAAGAGATGAGCCAAAATTAATTATTTATCTTTTCTCTGTACTCTGCAGAGCCTCTAGCATGGGATCCGAAGTTCCACAGACATGGTGAGGACAGACAGGTAAGGCCAGGGAGGCCAAAAGCACCAAAATCAAATACAGAATTAAATTATATTTAGATTGGGAACGCTCAGGAGCACCGGAAAAGCTCATCTTACAGGAGGTTCCATCTGCTACCTTTTGTGGTAAATAAAGATTTAGGCCACATCCCAGCTCCCCTGACACTGCCATGGTGGGAGCACTGCTGGAACCACGTCCCTGGTCAAACCCTGGGACTGACTCAAGGCCCTGAGCAGCCAGAGCCTGCGGTCAGCCAGCAGCAAATGCCACGGAGTCTGCACCAGAAATAACACCTATCCTGAAGGAATTTCCACTCTGCAAAAAACCCACATGTGCCAGGGTTATAAACGGTTTCCACACGAGCAGACCTTGGATGTGGAAAACTTGCTTTGCGAGGAATGGCAAGGAGAAAGGTGGTGTTTTTTTTTCCCCCCTTCTGTTTCTTTTTTTAATCTCAACAGATTTTTTCCAAGATTTTAGAAGTGACAGCTCAGACTGCCTGGTTCCCTTGTGTCCAAAGGGGAGCAGAATGCAAAAACTTTCTGGAATGCAAAAAGCAGTGTCAGGAAGGATGTTCTCATCCTGCTGTCCTGATTTTCCAAACCCCACCACTGGCATTGCTGTGCAAACTGGATACATTATTCATTATTCTATCAGGGTCACTCTAATGGCTTCAATTGCTATTTTGCTGAAAAAAAACTTTGTTTCTCTGCAAAATTTCTAGGTTGAGGATGGGTTTTTATTCTTTCCCCCTGCTTTTATCCAGCTATTTCCTTTCTCCCAACTTGGCCACACTCTGGGAACAGCTTTATCTTCCTCTGCTCACTGACACTCCACCAGATAAGCAGCGTTATCCCAGGACTGAAGCAGAAAGAAGAGGAGCAATAAGCTGAATGAAACACCAACACTGGGTCACGTTGCAGTAAGAAAATAAACGAAATCGCTCATTTCCTAGAAAATAAAACGCTGCTCTCAACCCCGTGGCCCTTAACCTGGGCATCCATCTGCCTCCAAGGAATCACTGATCATTTCAGAGTCTGCAGGAGGGGAAGGGGAGAAACCTTCATGGAAAATTAACTGGGAGATGCTGCGAGCTAAGGAACTAATTTCTGCCTCTGCGCTGCTGCCTGTGCCATGCTCTGCACGGTGCCATTTTCCCCTGGTCTTCCTGACATTTAGAAGCATTTGGCAGCTCATTAAATTCCATACATTAAGTGCTCCAGCCTTGGGAAGCTGTCACATTCCAGCAGCTCGCTGGGGACACAGACCCTCAGTTTTCTCGGAAGAGCAATGTCACCATGGCTTTTTCCAGTTTCTTGCCATGAAGTTATCTTGGAGTGATGCCAACGTGAACTGGGAATGTGCACAGGACTGGGAAGTGCAATGGGAACTGCTCCTCTTGTGTACACCTTGTGAAGAATCACGCTGGTGTCTGATACTGTCACGTGCTGTCAATACTCCACCCATAAGCTCTCTGAAATTCTCTCCATCTGGAATGGACTCCACTCCCGAGGGGATCACCTTGGAGCTGGGTGAGAGTTCTCTCAGAAAGAATACACTTTATTATGGGCTTCCCCCCTTCCTTTGAGCTAAACCATGTTGTTTTATTTAGGCATAGCCGAGGAGGCCAAGCAGCACTTGGCAGAGAGTTTATACAAGTCTTAGGAAAACTTTTTCCTGGAAAAGGTACCTGCATTAGAATGGCTTTGGACATGACCAGCATGTGGAGAGCACGTGCAGCATCTCGAGGAGAAGGTGTGGGATCACAGATTTTCAGGGATATCCATCACAAAGAAATCATTCCCCAAAGTGGGCTCTTCTGGGGATTTCTAGGAGCACTGGGATCAAGATATTTTTGGCAAAGGGAAGTTAATTATATGCAAAAAGGAGATCACTCCAGAGGAGTTAGAAAATCACATCATCCTTCCTCTGCTTTGAGCACCTGCTAACTCAGGTGAAGACAGTGGGGTTTCCCCCAAGAAACAGCCATTCTATCACATTCCTTCCTCCTGGCCGTGTCCCCAGAAGGATCCAGTGACAAGACTGCTGAAAAAATCACAGACTCACAGAATGGCTTGGGGTAGAAAAAGCCAATCTTGTTCCAACCCTGCCTGCCATGGTCAGGGACACCTTCCACTAGCCCAGGCTGCACCAATCTGGAGGGAAAAGGGAGGAACAAAACATTCCCCCTGCTGACCCACCTCTTCTCTGCTAGTTTTCACTGCCTTCCGTTCTGCTGCAGCAAAACAAAGCGGGAGCCAACAGTGACAGCAGCAGCAAGAAAGAAAAACCCTGTTCTTCTTAACAAGGCTCTCCTTCTGAAGCAGGAAAGAAAATCCTGTCCTAATGGAAGCAGGTGGGAATGGCAAAATTCACCTCCCTCCTGGCAGCCTGAGCAGGGCCTGAGACACACAGGCACAGCCTCCCACCCTGCCTGTCCCCAGGCCGCCTAAGTGGCCTGAGTGAACTAAAAGCACGTGGAAATATCCCAATATTTATGGTCAGAGCGGGGTAGCCCATGGTAACCCCGCATATTTGACTTACAGGAACTATACAGAGGCTCCTGCAAATCTTTAAAGACCAGTGTGGGGTTTTGCAGGGGACTGGAAAAAAAAAAATAGGAAAGGTTTTCAGTGCAGTGAGCTAATGTTTGAATTTATTGCTGGAATCAAACTCTATGGCTCAAAGTCACTAAAGATGGAAAAATCCCAAGGATGGCAATGGAGTAAAAAAAAATCAGGGTGAAGTCTCATTACTTGGAGAAGGGAAAAGATTCTGAGGCAAGACAGAGTATCCAAAACTCAAACCATGGCACGCCGATGTGGAAAACAGTGGCATATTTACAATTTGGATTCTCAAACATTAAAATCCCTCTTCAAGCAGCAGGGAGAAAAAATGTTTCTCAGAGTATGTAATTATATGTGAATAAAATAACAACAGCGATGTTGATTTAGAAGAGGCTCCAAATTGTTGCTCCAAAATACAACCAGCTTCAGACAGGGGCTATTCTTCACAGATTCAAAAGTATTTTACAAAACTCCAAGAACTTCCCACATTTACAGCAGAAAAAATAGGAATTACCATGCTGGGCCCTATTCAAGGATCATCTCAACATGTGCAACATCTTTCAAGACCAGATCCTCACAGAAAAGGAAGAAGAAATTTAATCACATCCAACTGACCCCAAAAAGTGTTCTACTGACTTCCCTTAAAACAATGACTGGCTCACATCTCAGAAGATAAGAGTTCTCAAATTTTAGTGGATCGTTATCAAGTTACTAAGGCCTTGGCTTGGCTATGCCATGAGTTTAGAGAGTTATCCTGCAGTCAGACACTAATGGAATGAAAGCCATCTGGATAATATTATATTTATTGGGATCCTTTCTCCACTGAATCTGCCTTCAGAGTTTCCTCTGTTTAGAGAATATAAAATAGTACAAGAGTAGTTAAAATCTAGACCTGGCAGCTCTGATCCTTCTTCCCACAGACAGAAATAACACCTTTTCCATCCTTCGCAAACCACACTTAAAAATAAGGCGCAGCATCAGACAGGTTTTACTTCATGTTGCTACAAATCAAAGGAAAAACTAAATTTGAGCTCACTAAAAAAAAACCAACATGAAGTAATCATTGGGAACTCACTACGAAACTTAAAAAGAGCTCTCAAGTCTATAGTTTATTTATTGTAATCACATTTTACAAACTTTACTTTACCAACAGGGAAAAGATTTCATTTTCAGGCTGGAAACAAGAACTGGTGCTGCTCTGGAATGTGCCATGTGTCTCATTAGAAAAACATATTTGTAACATCTGCAAAGCTGAGGCAGGAGGAAGGTTTCTAGAGAGGCAGAAAACAATGAAAACCAACTTAAAGTGTTTACAGTTGTTGATAAGAGGCAGACAAATATACATGATAGTTTAACTATGGTCACAGTTGTGGGGTCAAGGATGTGACAGGTTTCCATCTGTCCCCCCAGCCCCACACAGAGCTGTTGGAGCCCTGATGGACACGGAGGAAATGCAGGAGAATGGAAACCACCAATTCTAATCCTGCTGCTGCTCCCAGCTCCTCAGTGCCCTAAAACTCTCCATGAGGTGGAAACTACTGCAAACAGTTTGGGAGGTGAGCAGTTCTTCCATGTGTCTGAACCCAGTTGCAGTCCTGACCTCAATAAATAAGGAGCGAGTGCAGTGGAGGCCATGGAGATGCTCCAAGGTCTGGAACACCTCAGCTCTGGAGCCAGGCTGAGAGAGCTGGGATTGCTCAGCCTGGAGAAAAGAAGACTCCAGGGAGACCTTAGAGCCTCTTCCAGAGACTAAAGGGGCTGCAGGAGAGCTGGAGAGGGACTTGGGACAAGGGATGGAGTGACAGGACAATGGGAATGGGTTCCCACTGCCAGAGAACAGGGTTAAATGGGATATTGGGAAGAAATACTTCCTGTGAGGGTGGGGAGGCCCTGGAACAGATTCCCAGAGAAGCTGTGGCTGCCCCATCCCTGGAAGTGTCCAAGGCCAGGCTGGACAAGGCTTGGAGCAACCTGGGATAGTGGGAGTGTTCCTGCCCATGGCAGGGGGTGGGACAAGATTGCTTTTAAGGCCTCTCAAACCCAAACCATTCCATTATCCTGGTTCCATGATTCCAACAGTGGCTCTGGCCAGGCCATCTACATCAGATCCAAGCCTTTCCCAGCTCTTACAAAAAGGTGACTGCCCTGGTTTGCAAGCACAAAACCACTTCCCAGACAAGATCCAACCAGCCCAACATGTGGAGTCGTGGTACCCAGGACCCACCCTGAAGAATCTGACCCAAAAAAACCTTGCCATGCCTGACAATTCCAGCAGCAAAGGAAAAAACTGGTACATTTTGGAGCAGGACATGAGCACAATTTACATGCATGAAAGGAATGAGCCTGTAGCAGCATGTTAGCTGATAGTCAGAGATAAACACGGGCAGAGAGCCAGAGTAGGGTGTCTGCAATTCTTGGATCAGCCTTGATCCTGTGGGCAGAAAAACCAAGAGGTAACTCCTACGGTGCGTTCCAGCAGCTACACTGGCAAACTAACAAAAATAAAACAAAACCAAAACAATAACAACAAAAAAATCCCATGCTATCCGCAAGCAGATTTACCAGGGAGTACCAGCTGGTTCTTCACTACCCACAGCTGAGACTCCTCCTTCCCCAATTTTTTTTGTCCATTACACGTAATTCCCAACAGCGGGAACAGGATTGAGATAGCAGCCCTTTTAGTTATGACTTCAATCTGATTTGCCAACGTGCATATGTTAAAAGCATATGCTGGCTCTGGAGCCAAAACCAATCTGCCAGATTCAATCACTGAACTCGTTTTCAGAGCCCAGTTGTAAAACCCTGACACGGAGCGTTGCCATGCTCAAGAAAACTGCCCGGAGCTCCCGAGTCAAAGCTGTGTGAGCAAAAGAGCCAGGAAGAGAAATGTGTTTTTCTGCAGTTCTGGAATACTGAGAGCTGTTCAATTAATTATAGCTGGAAAAGTTTGTTCAGTTAAACAAGGACAGTTCTTACTGAAGCAAAGGGGTTTTCACAATAAACAGGGAAAGGTTTCCCATTCACATCCCAGCACAAGCCAAAACCTAATTAGTGTTTCAAATAAGACATTTTAAAATACAGAATACTGGTATCTAGAGGCAAAACATTTCAAGGTTAAAAAAGATGATTCTAAGATGATTCTTTCCCTTTCAGGACTAAGAAAAAGTTGATGAAACTCCTGTTTTTCTATTGACCTGACTGATGTGACACTCCTGTGCCACGTCACACTCCCGTGAGCAGGGACACTGTGTGTCGTCAGTCACCCCACTGCTGATGTCAATGCTTTCCTCATCAAAGTCCAAGGGATCTTTTGGCTTTTCACATTCCCGGAATATGAGATGTTCCAGGAATTAATTCAGCATGAAGGCACTAAGAACACACCAAGATATGTGGGTTTGGAGCTCTCTTAGGTAAAATAATGCAATATGTGCTCTAAAATCAGGTACCCACTCCACCCAATAATGTAATTTAAGAGTTAGTTTGCTTAAATGAAGGACATTCAAAGCCCACGGGGTGTGTGTGTGTGTGTGTGTGTGTGTGTGTGTGTAGCATTTGTGAATGAATGGACAGCACTTTTCTAACAGTGCCAGGTAAGACACAAAATCTGCCACTAATCAAATTTCAGAAGGAGAAGTAACATCACTACTGGATCAAATAGATGCCAGCGTGGCATTTTTAAAGTTTTTTTAATTATTATTTTGCAGGAAAACATCACTCTGTCCTAATGGCAAACTGCTCAATGAACGTATTTCACCTAAATCTTCAAGGAACTTCTGCTCTGCTCCTCAGCTCTTGTCTTAAAACACTGAAGAGCTGCTGTGCAGAATGAAGAGAAAGTCACAGCGGTGAATGAATTTGTTTCTGCTTTTTACTGGAAAGCATAAAGAGTACCATGTTTGCATTTGGCCTTAAATAACTGAATAAACAGTGCCATGTAAGGTTACAGATATGAAAAATGCAAGCAACAGATGTGTCCTGAATTTAAAGAAAACAACTGTTGCAATGAAGTCTTTCTATGCCAGACAAGAAATCATCTCGTTCTTCCATTTTGTGTTCAAGACTATGAAATCTCCTAATTTCAAACTCTTTTTATGGTTCTATCCCTGGGATTTTTATGATCCTATCAATGGGCATCACCACTGAACCTAAACAGCACTGGGAATGGCAGACACAACAGCTTAACTCTGGGATTCTGGTAGGTGGATTTAACTGGCCAAGCTCAAATTCTTTCAGTTTTCAAATATCCTAAATTTAGAGCATGCATGCACTACATTTCAACATTTGGAGCTTCTCAGCAGATGCCACAAATTCCAGCTATTAAGTCTGCTTTTAGTGCCAGCAGTGCTGCTGAACAGCCTCTTGCCTTGCCTGCTACAGTGTATGAACTTCTACTGAATCTTAAATGAGAGTAATTAAAAGGATTCAAACACCTCAATATAGGGATGCAGAAGATCTTTCAGCAGGTCACAGCTCGGCCTAACCAAGAGCAATGCTGACAGGGCACATGGAAAAAAAGCTTTTACCCTGATACCCCCAGGACGCTGTGGTCAAATACCAGCACAAACAGGAGGCCAGAGGCGTAACCAACACCCTCCTAACAAAGCAACTTGTCATATTACCAAAGTTTTATGTCTATTTCTCGTGGACTGTGAATGACAGAGTTGCAGATTTTATGCCCAGATGGCAAATGACTGAGTAAGACACCAGCAATATTTGTTTACAGCCTGACACCTGCAGCGCAGGTAAATGAAAAAACCCAGCTGTCACTCAAGTCTCCATATCAAGTTATCTGCTACCCCATCTCTCTCTCTCTCTAAAAAGCCACACTTAAATAGTCTCATATTATTAGATTAGATAAACATTTTATTAGGGATAAGAGAATGAAGCTTTCTTATGCTCAGATAGAACCTGCTCTTGCAACAGGCCCAACCTGGTTCATGCTGACCATAGCAGAGGGTGCAGCTCTGTGGTTCCTACAGGAACATGGAGCAATTTCAAAATCCAGCTGCTCTCTCAGCTAATGACCAGCAGGAAAAAACATGAATTTTTGTTTCTAATGCCAAATGGAAGAATTTTTTTTTTTCTTTTCAGCCCTATTAAAATGCTGCTGCCAAAAAGCAAATCTCAAACCACGGAAGCATCAATGATTGATCTGATAAAAATGACAAAGCTAAACATGAGCCTATCCTAACACCATTGCACTCAATGTGCACAATTATTCTTTTCCAGCTTGTTGAGGAAAATATCAGCATTCTAAAATTCTGCTCTACACTTCAGTACCTGTTGCTTTAATAAACTGTTCTCTCAGCATCCAGTGCTCTGTATTTCAAGCACAAAGAAAGAGTAATCAATAAAATGTTTACAAGACATGGGACACACCTTTCTTCCTAGGGTTTCTACCTCAAAAAAACCCTATGAAGAAACAAAACTATTTGAGAAATAAACTGTTTTTTATTTTATTTGCTTTGCAGCAGGTACCTCTGAGCCCTGACTATGAATGAAGGTGCACAGAGCCCAAACTTTGTCACTATGCTGAGGCAAACTGTGCTTTCAGATTAAGCCAGTTTGTCCCCTTATCTTTAGGTATCTTGAGTGTCTGAGCACAGACAGCTTAGCAGACAAAATGTGGCCCCTAAGTGTGTTAATTAAACTACTGTAACTTCTTGTACAAGGAAGAATGGGATGCCCAGATGGAAAGTCAATTAAGGCACATATGTTTCTGCGATGTTCCACTGCACCAACTCTTCAGAGAGATCCTTCCTGAAGAACCTGGCAGCCCCAACAGGGAACTGAGCACTTGCTACCTGGCACAGTGCAGAGCTGACAGAGGGAACTCTTAATCACCCAGTCTGACTGCTGGGAGCAGGATAATTACAAGCAACTAAGTGCTGAGCAGGTTATGTTAGCCCTGTTATAATTCCTTGATAACATGCTCCTATTCCTCTCAGGCCATCTTCTGGAACCGCATCACAGACAACTCCCACTGAAAATGTCCCCAGTTCTGCAGCAGCACCTATCCAAGAAGAGTCCCCTGTTTCTCTAGAAGGATCTTTTCCATTTCTGAACACAGCCAAAGGGGTGAGGAATTGTTAACTGAATTCCTTCCAGCAGCATAGAATTTTCCAGCAAGACTAGGAATAAAACCTTCCAGCTTCTGCTTGCCTTTCTATTCTCTAGACATCATGATAGATTTTCCAATCCCTGTGGAAGAGAGACCTGCAGGTACAAACCCTCCAGTGGAACTTGAGTTGCCAGTGGTTTGACTCCAGGCTGGAAATGCCCCTTCCAGCAGCATCACCAGCAAAGCTCAGCCTGGTCCCTCCTCTCTCAGCAAACACATTAGATCAGCACCCATGGGATCAACACCAGGTGCTTCAGCCCCAGAAGAATCTAAAACCAGGGCTGAATCAGCTCAGACATGCAGCTCATTTGAATAGGATTTGTCTTGCAGAGCAGAGGTGCTTTTTAAAACACTCAGTTCAGCAGTCGCTGTAAAACCCGTGTGACTAAAATGGTGCAGTTCAGCTCTGCAAGTGACCATGAGGTCAGGACAGCACAGGGATGGGATGGGGAAGTGCAAACTGCCTTGGAAAAGGAAACTCAGCAGAGACACACCAACCTAGGATTACCCCAGGGAAAGCTTAGGTCTAATCTCCACAAGGTCAGAGAGAGAGAATGATTGCTGTTATTATCACAAATTATAGCCAGAAATATTTACTCTACAGTGGAGCTTTGCTCTTAGCCATGTGTTACAAAGATGTCAGGAACAATAACAGCAAAACCCCCAACAACCTGCCAGCCCTGGCCGCTGCACAGCAAAGGCTCAGGATTGTATTTATTTAGTGTGGCCTTTGTTAAAGCACCAGATAACTCCTTCCTCAGGAAACAAGCAAGTTCTGCAAGGGAAGGGCTGCAATTTAGTCCAATAGGAAACAATATTAACTTCAATAGGCAACAGCAATCACTGAAAAAGGAGAAACTTGTTGGCTTGTTACCATCACCGTTCTTTGCAATGTGCGCAGAGCGTTTCATGCCCAGAATTACTGATTTTCCCTTGTATTAGTTACAAGAGCACTGAGCTGGTACCAGCAGGCTGTCCTTCAGGATCTGTGTCTAGGAAAGATGGAGACAGGAAAGACAGCAAACCTGCAAGAGTCAAGCAGAGAGATGCAGACTCTCAGTCAGTCCTCTATTATTGACACAGGCACTGTCTAAAAGGTGGGAAAAGAAGCCAGAAGACCTTGCCTAACTCATTCCTGTGTTTCTGCAACGCTCTAACAGCTTTGTTTTAGGTTTTCCTGGATTATTTTCCTTTCCATCTTAATGCTGGTTTGCTGCTGATCACAAAGAGCAAACAACAAACAATGCACAACCCAGGCTGCCCACAGGCACTGGAGATTCCCGGGTGCACCAGCCCCGAGATTCCAGGCAGCTGAGTTGCCAGGCTCTCATCTTCTTGCACCTTCATTTTATTTGAGCAGATGGAAACTCAAGAGCAGAAGCCAAGAACTCAACGTGGGCATCTCTGCTGTAGTTACAGTAATTACTGGAGCTGCAATTGCAGGGTGGTAACACACACAAACACACAAACACACACACACACACACACAGTGCCTGTCATCTCTTCACTGTTAAACAAGACAGCCAGAGATCCTCTCTCCACTTTCTAACACTTCTACAAACAGGGACTTTCACCAGAAGCGGCTTCGGTCAGCGATGGCCTTTGCGGGGATTTCCAACCAGCACCGGGGTTGAAACCACTGTAAGAGCAGAAAATTGTGTTTTTCAAACAAATGTTTTGTAACTGACGGGACAAAGACTGTCAGACACCTCACGCTTCTCCAGGTAGGTGGTGAGGATCAGCCACTGCCTGCTGAAGAACCAGTTCCAGGGAACAAGGTACCAATTCCCGCTGAGTGGGAAATCACCAAGGGGAGATGTTCAGCAACTCTGAGGGCAAATACTGAAATCAGAACCACAGAAACACAGGACAGCTGGGCTTGGAAGGCACTTCTGGAGATCATTCAGTCCAAAGCCTTGCTCAAAACCAGGGTCAGCTGAGCACATTGCCCAGGACCACATGAAATGGGGGATTTTTCAGGTGTCCTGTCCCACCTGTGATATTTGAGACTTCCCAGAACATGAAAAACAGCAGCAAGGTCTCAAGACAGCCTAAGAACCTGACTTTTTGCCCCCATGGTTTCACACACAGCCTTTATCATAAATTTTTAGTTTCACTGTACTCTTATTTTGTTCCTGTGGTATTTCCCCTGTCTCTTTATTCTCTGCACAATCTGCTCTGTGCTGCTCCATTTCATACACAGGGAGAGTCTTCTCCTCCCAATTCTGCAGAGAATTTAAATAATCTGTGTTTGTACCACACCCCTGCTCTGAAACAGAAAGATCAGAAGATGCAGGGGCTCCTTTGGAAGCACTACAGTAACACTACAAATTGCTTACAGCCAGCAACGTGGAAGAAAGGCTGGGCTGTCCCAGGTGTGAGATATGTTGAGTTGGAAAAAAAAAAAAAAAAGACTGAGCAGTGCTTGTTTATACAAACAACATAAAAGGGAGGAGGGAAAGTATCTAATTGAGAGTAGAGTGCATTGCCAGCTTCAGCAGCCACACTTGGATGGATTAGATCCTCAGGGTTTGCAATTAATTCCCTTCACCATTGCCAAGGTCATCTCTCACATTCCAGTTCTGCAACCTTTGAACTATAAAGAAATGAACAATTAAAAAAAAAAGATGAGATGTAAAAATACCTCAATAGGTGATGCACAGGCAGGAGTATTCCAGGAATGGAAACATAACTGGTGTCTGTCACCTACTGACTTTAGCCAGACTTGTTTTAATTCCCTTACATTTAATATTCCATAAACACTTCATCCTGGGTCTCTCTTCAGCCTTTCAGTTAAAATACCAGGAGCACATATGCAGGAGTCCCACTTCCATGGGCTCTGACTCTGGCAAAATGTAATTTTTTTTGTCATTTTGATCTAGAAGTTACTGCTCAATGTATGCTGAGATGTCCCATAAACAGCAGGAAGGTGAAAGCTGCTCATCATAAATGTGCTAAAGCTACTCACTTCTCTTTTTAAAATGATAGATGCTCTCAGATCTCAAAATTGTGGAACATATTCAATGTTTTGAACTATTTAGCATGGGCTCAGCAAACAAATGATCCAGCCTAAGGTCAGGAACAGCACTGCCACTGAACAGTTAATTTCAGTCAATAGATACATGTGGGTTGCAGCTTACTGGCTTCTGAAATAGGTTTATTCATGCCATCTCCTTGTGAATGAGCACCTCAAAATCACAATTAAGGCTGACATTAACTGGTCAAAGTCTGAAAAATGCACAGTAGCTGCCTCTCTCCCTTGTGTTGGTGAAGGAAGTTGATCTTATCTGTTTATAACCTTTTTATTCTTCTAATAAATCTACCAGACTAAGCTTTCACAGATAGCAAATAGCTTTTTTTTTCCTTTAAAAAGGGGGGGCACATTTATATGTACCCTTTGCACAAGCAATGCCCTAATGGCACAGCTCACTGAAAGGCTTCCTTCTCTTTCCCTATATTTAATCACGATATTCCTATCAAAACAGCTCTGGGGGAAAGAATAAAATCAATGGACTGTGGCATGGGGATGGGGCTGGAATGTGTGGACACATCTTTCTGTTGACTTCAGGGGTACCCTGAGTGGATTTAAGCACTGTTAAATTCTGCATGATCACAGCATTTTGCTCTCTGAAGGCAAATGACCAGATCAGGGTCTGCTTTTACTATTCCTGTCCACCTATTTTTGAGTGGTGAGGCAGCTGCAGACAGAATGGAAAGGTACTCAGACCTCTCAGACAAGAGACCCCAGAACTTGTTTTATTGCAGACCTTTTCAAAGGAACTAAGTGTATCAAGTTCTGCTCCTGATACTGCATGGAAACAATAGGGTATGGCTGTAAAATAAAAGAATTCAGACATAAATACATTAAATTTGAATTAGGAAAGACTAGGCCACAGATAAATCTAAAAGACAGGCAATGATGTAGCTATGGCACTTAATAAAATTCCATAAACCTGCAGTTAAAAGGAGCAGAGGGGAAAAAAGCCTCATGACAGATCAGTGAGAGTCTGGAAAGATCCATCTGGAGAAGAGATTTGTCCTGAAAAGCCTCAACCAGCTCTGAAAGCAGGGGTTCCTCTCAGTGATGTTGAGGATGCAGCTCAAGCAAACACAGGTCTCTGCAGCAGGCTCTGCAGGTTATTCCTGATTTTCCTTCCTTTCCCTGCCAGTTGGATGCCCATGCTATGCCAAGGAAGACTTTTCGGAGACAATTCCCACTAATAACTGGGCTGTTAATATTCTCTTTAATCTGAATTACTATCTTTGCATAAATGTGATCTGTGTGACAGAATCACTCCTGTCTCAAGCAATTCCAGAAGGAACATTTAGTTGTGGCAGGCATTTTTTGAAGACAGGGAAAGAACCCAGTGAACCATGAGAGAAGTAGCTGCAGGCTCTAATTATTTCTAATGATGCACCTAGAAATCATCAAGCAAAAAGGAACTAGGTAAGATCAAAGTCATGCCTTTCTAAAACATGAAATTTAGGAAATATGATGAGGAGACCTAGGGTCACTAGGAATTAAAAACCAGCCATGGCACAGAGGCTCTTTATTTGCCTTGACCACTGCAAATCAATCAATCAATCAATCAATCAATCCACCAATCCTGCTTGGCCAGGATTTTGACACTCCACCAGGAAGAATTAATTTAGACCCAACTCTGGTTTCTGTTCCAGCCAAAGTAAGTTTAGATCACACACAAGACAAAAACTGTAAAGTGTTCCAGCCAATGATAATCTAAATCAGTATCTCAGATGTTGGGAGAGTAGTTGAGCAAATAGCACTGAAAAACAGCATGAAAGGGCTACAGTCTTTCCTTCTGTAGCATTGATACATCTTCCTTCAGGATCAGGTGCATTTTTCACCCTTTCCCAATAAATAACATCTCAGAGCAGGCATTGCTGGGAATACTCCACACAGAAAACCCAAGCAGGCAGCTCAGCTCCTTCCTCTTCTGCCCAGCTAATGTGGCACAGAGGAGCCCCTTTTTCCTGCCTGACCCTCCTGAAAAATATGGTTTGCATGTTTATCCTTTGGCTTGGGATCATGAGAGGTAATAGATGTAATGGGAAGACTCCTGTTGGAAGCAGAAAACAAACTCAGGTCACTTTTGAGCCTGGTAGGTGAGAACAGCCACTGAGCTGAAGGCAGAATGAGCAGCAGCCTTCCTGAAGGGTTTTCTGTGACAAGGGAGAAACTGAGTGAGCCCAGGTTTGTTTACAAGCAGCAAATCTGGAGCCTGCATATGGCAAACCGAACTTTCTTACCTTCCCGCTGAAGAGCTGTGAATTTCCTCTAAATTGACAGGCCCCAGAATTTCCCTGCTGGCAGCTGACAAATCCTCCACCAGCTCCGGAATTTCCCCGGCATTTTGCTGGATTTCCACTGACAGGCTCAAGATGGGTAGAGTCTGTGGGCTTCTGCAGATGTAAATTGTTTTATACTCCCTGATGTTTGGGATAAAATAATGCACCAGCAAACTCAGACAACATGTAAAACTTGGCACCGCTGCAGTATGGACAGCTTGGAAAGGCCTGACATGGCTGGATCGACAGGCACTGATGGACAAGCCTGGAATTAGCTCCATAATGTTCCACAGACCAACAGGACCAACAACAGACACAAATGTAGAGTTTTTTTAATAGGGCAGCTGGAAGGGGAGGAAGCCCAGCCTACCCAAACCCACAGACAGTCAGCTACACAAGGAAGCAGGATCCAACTTTTTTGCCTGTTCTCAGGGATTAGATCATGCTGACTTTCCAACAATAAACGCTGCAGGCAGATGAAAACCAAAAAGAGACAGGATGAGGGCAGTCAGTGGTGTCTATTCCCAACTTTAAGGCTGGACCACTATGCTGGCCAAGTAATTAACCCAGGGCAGAGCAGTCCATTCAGCAGTAAAATGAGCCTAAATACTGACCTCGATCTGGGCTCTGTGGGAGCTGACACTCTCTAAGATAAGCATCACTGAGAGCATTCCTGCCTTGACACACCATTAAAAATAAAACAGAAGCTTTATATCTTACTTGGGGAAAAGTGAAAAAGAAGAAAGGAACTTCGTTTAACTTTGAATGGCTCTTCTCAAGTCACAGCATCCCAAACAATCCCAGCAAACATGCTCTGGGACATGAGCTCATGCTGCAGGAGTGCTCCCAAGCTCAGCCTGACCAACATAAGCAATGGGAGAAATCCCAGAGCAGGAACAGAGTGAAGAAAGCAGGAGTGCCACGTGCCTGGTCCAAAACCACATCGTCTGACCCCTGACACAACACAGACTAGGATCTCAGAAAAAATAAAGAGTATCTTATTGCCCAGCAGAGCCCTTTTTTGTAGCAGCAGCACAGACAGAACTCTGCTGACACAGAAAGCTCCGAGCCCCCGGGCACTCAGGTGTATCCTCACTGAGCTCCTCCTCACCTCAGGGCCTAATTCCTCTGCCAAAATATTGCACAAGTGGCACTCTGTGTTTGCAAAACGCTTCCTCAGGTGTCCTGTTTGACCCCAAACAGCAGATGGTTTATTGTCTGTGCAGCAAACAAGGTCATTCTGGGGTTCTAAGTGGGCCATGCAGCGAGCAGCTGCGTTCACTTTGGAAACGTTTCATGTTTTTCCTAAGATACCTGAGTGCTTTCTAATTCTGCCTCCTCTTCTCCCCCGCTTCACCACCTTCACCTGAAGGTGCCAGAAGCAAACATTACCAACCCACAAACTCTGCAGAGTTTCAGCCTATTGGATATCCCAAACCATCCACACACTCCAGAGAGCTCTAGAGACGACTCTATCCACCCCACTGCTGCAGCCCTCTCCAGCTTCCTCACCTCAGGTCTTTTGCCAAGGTGTTTAGCATGGATAAAAACCTACTTGTGTGGGTTGAAACTGGCTCTGTTCACCAGGGTGCCTCTAATCTGCAAGTGTGTCTGTTACTTCTGCAGTTTGCGGCAGGGTAAGTGCAGAAGCTCAGCCAGGCTTTTAAAAGCCCTTCATGGCACGTGACAGCCTCCATTAGGCATGGTTTCAGAACTGAATCCTAGGCTTGCCTTCATGCTGAAGTGAAGACCTTCCAGACCCTACAGCAGTTAGGATTTTCACAGCATTCTGCATCACGGTGTGGCACACAGCAAGCTAAAATGAACAGCAGACTGTCACGTCTGTGGATGAACGACTGCAGCTCCTTCCGCTGAATCGGTGTGTCATGGATCTTCCCCAAAATCAGGTCTTACCGAGTCTGCAGCCCTAACAGCTGTCCCTTTCTTTGCTGAATTTCACATCAATAGATTTACAGATTTAGGCAGGAGCGTGGGGACTGAAGCACGAGCAAAGGCAGAACAGGGCAGCGTTATTGTCGTTGCTCGTGACCAGGATTTTTTCCAGCAGAAAGCAAGCTGGGACTGCAGAGCACAGAACACGTGTATTCCAGAAAGTGAGCACAGACACACAAAAGAGCAGTGCCCAGTTTGCAGCTGATTTAGCACAGCCCCGGGAAGAATAAAAGAACTGGGCTGCACAGCCTTGCCAAGTCACATTAGGTGAATCAGTGCCCTGAGTCCGGCGTCTCGCACGCAGCCTGGGCTGCCTCTCCCCTTCAGCCAGGAGAGAGCAAAGTACCTCCTCTGCAAAGTGCTGCCAGCAGGATTCATCCCCCTGCCTGTGCTGGGTATGTGCCTAGAGCTCAGGACAGCGAGACAGAAACACATCCTGCAGCAAACCAAACGTAGGGCTGGATGGGCAGTATTAATTTAATTTCCAGCTTCCATAAACTTTTCAAAGCCAATCCTTTAAATGCTCAGGTTGTTTTCTTTTTCTTTTTTTTTTTTTTTTTTCCCTCCTAATGTCAGTTTTTGCTCCATTTTAATATATCCTCTTCAATTTCCTTTATAGCTAAGTACTGGTCAGAAAAAAATGGCAGAAATTTCCCTTACCCCAGCTGTTGTAGGATCTAGTGTGGATTTCAAAACAGAATAGAGCTGCAGCCTGCATTCCAAAAAAACTCCGGTGAACCATGTGAAGAGCATTGTTTGGGAGCAATTGGAGAGATAACTGCTCTCCTGATTTAACTCATTTATTATCCCCAGTGTACAAAACAAGTAGCTGCAGTAACATCATTACACTGAGAGAACTGAAAAGAAGACAAAATAGAAAGCGTTATCTACATTTCTGATATGAGCTGTTCAGCAGCCTCAGCTGTACCACTGTGGGAACCACAGTGCACAACTTTACACAACCTGGCCTCATGAAAACTCTTTTTTTTTGTACAGTGTGCAAAATAAACAGCCTTGCACTGGGTAGGGGTAACTTTGATTAAGGTCAGTGAGCCCAAAAAAACTGAGCCACCAGCAGGCTGAGGTGTGCAGCTATGCTTCTTTCTACTCCTATTTTATTCAACTTAATTCCTCCTGATTCTTTATATCTGTACATCACTTCCCTCTCTTTGTAGAGTTATGCTCTTTTTGAAAAGAATTCAGGGGAGGATCAAACAGAAAGGCAACCTTTTTTTATTTCTGTAATTAATTATTTGTGTATTACTGCGATTTCATACAGATTTCAGAAGCTGGGGCTGAGTACAGTAAAGCCCAAGGTGGGAAGAAGAAACCATGTTATTTACAAAACTGCAGAGATGTTCTCCTTTCCCTGCTCACCTGTCCAACAAACATTTTGCTTTTCACCGGGAATCATCCCAACCTCAGGCTGCTTTTGAGAAGGGCCAGGATAGAGCCCTCCCTCAGCCTTATGTCCAGCAGGCTAAAAGGACATCCAAAAAGCAAGCTAGGATAAATAACAGATAACCAGAAAACAGAACTTCCCATCTAAGATTTCTGAAATGAACAGAAACTTGGATGTGCACTCAGAAGTGGGGAAACAAGTCCGGAGTGGCCTGGGTCTTCCTACAGAATGCAACTGGGGAGCAGGAGCTGCCTGACCTGTCCAGGAACTCAGCTCTGAGGGCTCCTCAGCTCTCCTGTGCCACCAGCCTGTCAGGCAGCCTGCCAAGGAGCTGGGCAGGAAGGAAACCAGGGAGGCTTCCAAGAGAAAAAACATCCCGCTGGAAAATTTCTGAGTGCTCTAATAATGGCCCTACTTTGAGAGCTGGCAAAAGGCAGGGAGACTCACTGCCTTCCCTGGTTAGCTCCTGGCTTCCTACAGAAATTTCTTTCTGCTCCAGACACACAGTACCAACTGAAGTGATCCTTAAGAAGGATGTTCATAAATCCCCTGAATCCTCCCTGCAGCAAACGGCGTTGCTTTTTCCCAGAATGATGACAATTGTTAATTGGCACCATTCAGGAGGTAACATTTTCTTTGGGAAGGCCTTTCCTGCTTTAGGCAACCACATGTACTTTTGGCAAGGTCTCCAGACAAGCCCTGTTGGCAGCACACAGCCTTGTGCCTCGCTCGGAAAGACCGCACGAAAAACTGGCTCACTTTCCAGCTCCAATTCCAACGCTTCGCAAACTTGGCGGGGCTGAAAACCTAATCTGGCCTGGCTGCAGGAATAACTGATGCCTCATAGGTACGATCCCACAAAACTGCTCTGGAAATCCAACAGAAGGAGCATTTTCAGCCTGCTCCTTCCCCACCCCCAGCTCACCGACCTACCGCTCATTGCTCAGCGTCATCCTCGGAGGGTCCAGGTTGGGATTCTCCATGGACTCCATCTGGGGACAGCGTAGGAAGTAGTAGAGGGTGTGGAGGGCATCAGGAGACCAGGAGATGGGCTGCTGCTGCCGGGTTTGCCGGACAGGGCTCATGCCGGGCCGGATGGTGTTCAGGCACTGCATGTGGTGCATGGCTCGCGAGACCAAATCACCTGCACGCACACACAGAGAGAAAACCGCCTCTTTATTAGTCACCCACAGTGCTTTTAATCACATTTTTGAACAAATCAAAGCTCTCACAGCTCAGAGGAATGTTTGCTGCGTGAACAGAACCTCCTCCACAAAGGCAGAGGGTGTCCCGTGTCCCTTGTGCTGCCACTCGGCAGCACTTTCCTTCAAATACCAAGTTATCGGTTAGAAAACACGAAGTGAAACACCTCCCAGATACCACCCATTCTTTACAGTGAGTTTGCTGGTTTACTGCTCGTTTTCTCCTCTTTCCACCCACAAATACCAAATTTTTTGCCAGCCTACAAAAACTACTGATGTCTTTGTAGATTGTCCTCTGCCCAACCCGGGAGCGACAGTTTCACAAGGCAAAGTCAGTAGCACCAATACTTCACTCTCATTTTTGTTAGGAGGTTGCTCCCATTTCTTTCCAACTGGGTCATGCTGTTCTACCCTCCCGCCCAGGAACTTGAGACAAATTAGTGACATTATGTTCAAGAGAGAAACCCCTTCTCTGAGCGGTCTGCTGCTCCCATTCTCACTCGAGCTGCAGGTTTCTCCAGAACGGCAAGACCTGACTGTCTTACTAAAAAGCCAATCTTTATCATGCTGGCTGTCTCAAGCTGTGCCAGAAATTTGTCCCTCAGCATTATAAGAAGTTCAATCCAGGAGGTCTCTGGGCTTCTCATTCCTCTTGGGTTTTTGAACTCGAGCCAAGCTGCCTCTGTGTCAGAGCATGGTGGACCTGAGGAGGCCTGGATGAAGGTGACCTGGATCACACAGTTGCACTCAGAATTTTAGGACTGCAGATTTTTAAAAAGTTCCCAGAGCAATGACCCCAAAGCTGGTCTTTTTGCAATAAGCTTGCTTTAGGCACAACCCTATTTAATCTCCTTGTATTGTGGTGCATTACAAACTCAAAAAAAAATCCTTTAAAAGCTTCATCTTTGAGTAGTGTGACTACCAACCAGTGAGCTGTATTATTACTATACTTAGCTAGGATCTGTTTTTTCCTTGGGAGAATCTCTGATGCTTTATGCTTTACAGTCCCCTCAAACTCTCACAGGAAACATTGCTCTATTGTGTCCAAAAGTTACAATACTGGGAAAGGATGGAACCAAAATAGTCACCCCATCACAAAGCCTGCTCCTGGGAAATCGCCCTGAGTTCAGCAGTGCCACATATGCATTAGCAACACCTCCCTCTGAAGTTCTTGGGAAGTTATTATTTGTTCACCTATATCTAAAAGCAATACACTAAATTTGCCAGCCAGAACCCCTGGGGTTCTACTGTTACACAGGAGAAAGCCCCACAAAGCTACTGTATGTCTAAACACGACATTTTTAGTGGGTCAGACCAACGGGGTAGTAAAAATCTCAGCTTGCAGTCTAAAGCCGTGCCACTCCTTTGTTGTACAGCACATTCAGCTTTAAGGACCCACTTCAGAATAATAAAAAAATCCTTCTAACAACTCTGCCTTTCCACTTCAGTAGCTCCAGGATCCGCACGTTTTACGAGAGCATCATGGATCCTCCAGTGCTGGCGCTAACACAGAAGTCTGCACAGTTTACAGCAGAAATGCATCTGGAATTCAAATTTTCAGCTCAGAATAACGTTCCTTCTCCTTTGCACACTCACTCTATTTTTCTGGCAACGGGCAGCAACGTTTACAAAAAAAAACCATTAAAAAAAAATAGGCAACTGTATCAGGAGAGCCATTCACTGGACGTACTGACCAAGTTGGCCAGGCAGGGATGGGGGAAGAGGGAGAGAGGAAGCTGTATTCAATCTCAGGCCCTTGCTACAAATGTTCTCTTGTGTTCCAGGATAAATAGAGGTGTGTTGAAGGAATTTGAAAACCTCAAACTAAGGCAGGTTGCAAAATAAATGGTGAAACACACAAACTCCTTACTGGCCCTGGCATTCATTAGCATTCAGATGGTGCAGGCTAAGAAAGTGATGCCAGCAGAAACGTTGCAAGGGGAAAAGTAGACCAGGAAAACACAAATCATTTTTGTTTACTTTAAAGGGGCTTTGTGAGTACTCTAGGAATGGAACATTTCATTTGGTCAGCTTAAAAAAAAAAAAAGGGGTTGAACAAGTTTTTATTACCAGAGTGCTCTCAGATTTTCTTTTTCCTTCACTTTTTGTTTTTTAAGTAACCAAAAAGTTTTTCCTTGAATATCCCAGACATTTCCACTGCAGAAACACTAACAAAGAGAACCCTCTTTGCTGTCTGAGGGAGGTTTGCTGTGCTCCACAAATGCACAGGAGAGGCTCCAAAGGCATCTAGGAAAGAGCATCCAACTTTAGTTGGCAGCAACATCTCTACCCCAAAAAAAAACAAAAAACAAAAAAACAAAAACAAAAACAAACAAAAAAAAAACAAAAAAAAGGCACCGCTGACACCTCTCCAGGTGAATTAAACACAAAGCAGAGTAATGAAACCAGCTGATTTTCATAAACAGCACCACCAGACAATTAAATCTCACCCAACATTAAACGCTGCTCATGCTGCCAACAGCGGGGCAGCACTCCCGCTGCCCCTCAGCAGTGAGGGATGGGCTCTCCTGCCCTGCTGGAAGAATCCCGTGGTGGATTACATCCTAAACTTACTCAGTTCCGAGATGCTCCCGACGCATGTGGCCAGCAGGGACTGCTCCAGGGTCCGGAGTTCCAGCTGGGCGTAGGCGTCTGCCCGTCCATCGCTGCACACAGAGCTGTCGTGGTAGGGGCTGAAGTAGGCAGGGAGGGACAGCACACCTGGGGCAGAGCACACAGCACACATCTTACAAATCAGCCTACATGTGTGGGAAAGCAAACCCCTCCGGGAGGGACGCAAAACTTCCACCTTTCTCTGGGAATTTTTGAACAGTTCAAAGGAAATCAAACAGCGCTGTGAACACTGCTGGAATGGCTGAAAGAGGCTCCAGGGAGTAAGGCTGGATGCTCCTACAGCCTTTAAGAGCTGGAAACAAATTGCAGTCGAGATAAAACTACATGAAAAGCTTTGGTTAAGTCTCTGCTCTTGTTTATACAACAACTGGGCCGCGCGCACGCGGCTCGCTGCTGAACAGCTGTATGCAGATCCCCAGATAGAAGGGCCTGATCTGGAGAGATGTGGAATATAGCCTGGAGTCCACCTCATCCCTGCAACCCTGCAAACAAAACCACAGGCTGTGCCAGCCCTTTGAACCTGCCATGCAGTTTCAGGTGCTCAGACGGTGGTTTCTGCAAGCGCACACCTCTGGATGGGCCAAGCGACGCCCAGGAGTTCTGAGGTTGCCTGGATTTTCATCTCTGTAAATGACCCCTGAGTGAGAGAGGGACATCAGGAAGGTAATTACACTGCACACACGTGTTTACCACACACATGTCCTCTCCTGGAGAGATCATCTCCTCTCCATCAGCACAAATGCACAGGAACTGGTTGCTCCGTGTGGCACAGGGAAAAGGGGGAGTATGACCTCTGGAGTGGGTGTGAGGCAGGGAGCAGGGTATGGACACAGGCTGGGCTGGGAGAGTGACCTGCCCTGTCCAGTGGCACCCTGGGGTAGATCTGGTGCCACTGCATCCATGGGGCAGGTGGACTCCAAAAAGCCCCCTGCAGTCACTCAGCCACTGTTCCTGTGCCCTCACTACCGCCCTGTTTTTAATTACAGATCCATCCCACAATTCCAGCAGCACCTCCTGGCCCAAGTTTTCCGTGACTCCAGACAAGGCCACTCAATGCAGCCACGACTGCCTGTGCTCTTAGCCTGCTGCATCCTGTATTTCTGTTTTTTAACTTTGATCCACAGCAATACAGTTCAGCCTGGACCCACGTTTCCTTCCGCCCTCACCTCCCAACCCCGGGTCAGGCTGGGATGTGGAGATCCTTTACTCCTGTGGCAGTGACCTCCTGTCACATAGGTGCTGTGTATTGTTGCCCAACAAAACCCTGCAGCTCATTGTACAAAACCCTTTGTTTCTTTGTCTTGATGTTTTCTTTTGAGATTTTATGCTGGATTGATCTCTCCTACCCTTTTCACATCCTCTTTGCATCCTGCTTTGTGGCAAAGCCAAGGGCTGCATCAAAAACTTCCTGGACATAATGAGAATAAGGGAATGATTTATCCTGTTGTGCTTCTTCACTGTACATCACTGTCAGTTAATGGAGAATGCTCTGCCAATGCCCTCTTAACTTGGATAATTAGGAAGTTGAGGCTTTAAGAGCTACCAGAAGCCATGCATGCGAACTAGGAGAGCTTCGCTTTAAATACACTGTACAGAACCTAAGCCACTTCCTTTTCCATGCCAAAGCTATGAAAGGATATTTTAGAGACATATGGATTGAATTTATGGCAGAGGGAGAATGAAAACAGCCTGATTTGTCAAAACTTTCAAATAGAGGCACATAATTCTACAGAGGCGAAAACAGAAACTGGCAGCTCCACTGCTGAGCCCGGCAGAGGGAGAGAAATGGGGCACATTTTCTCTGCCAGCCACTTTCAGTTGGTTCTGTTTTCTAACAAGGAATTAAAAATAAAGATTTGCAGAACGCTTTGGCTCACAAAAGGCAACAACACTTTCTCAGTTTTCCCGTTCACAGTTTGTCAGGTGGTGAGCAGAAACAGGGAGGATTTATTTACCTTTGGAAAAATGACTCATCCAAGATAGCTGGGGACAAGATTTATGCAGTCACCTGCCTTGGCACAGCCGAGGAGCATCCTTTACGCACCAGAGAGGAATAAGGAATTCACCAAGACTTCGGCCACGACCCAAAGGCCAGTGATGCCACTGGGGGACTTTCCCTGGGGTTGGAGAGGGGAATGAATGACAGAAGGACTCAAAGGCTCCCCATGTCTGGCAGGTCTCCATGGGTACGAGCAGGCCTGAGAATGAGGACACACCTCCCCACACTGATTTTGAGAGTGGGAAGAAAACTAGAAATGTACCCCCATGTTGGGGGTTGGTTTTCTTTCTTACAGAATTTTCTCCCATACATTGCTAGGGAAACTAATTACTGGGTACTTAGGGGTACTCAAGAAAGACAAAGGAAATGGCCAAAAAAATCAAGAGAGAAGGTAGCAGCCGGGGCAGGGGCACTTCACTTCTGTTCTTCTCGCTGGAGAGAGCTGCTCTCTTGGAGGAGATAGCGAGGCTGTTGTTGCTCTCTGACTCTGCGGGGAGAGTTTCCACCGGCACCACCGGAGCCCAGCTCGGAGTGACCCAGCACCGTCTGTTCGTGTGTGCCCGGGAATTCGGATCCTGCTCTCTCCCTGCTTTTGCTGGAGCCGCGCTGCCGCGGTGCCCGCGCCCGCTGCTCCTTCGCTCCTGCTCTGGTTTTCCCCAGGCCGTGTCCCGCACCCCCTGCTGCTGCCGGGACCTTTCCACGGCTCCAGCTGCGGCCACTGAGCTCCTGACACATCCCGTGCTGTGACACCCTGGGCTTGCTGCTCACCCCGGCCGCTGTGACAGTGACTGCACCAAAAGAGGTGCCTGTGGTAAAAAGACTCACTGCGCCCTGATTCTCTTTTGTTGTTAACACCACAGTTATTGTTGTTATTTTGTTTATCTTGTTATATACAGTATATGCAGTAGTTATATGCAGTAGTAAAGAACTGTTATTCCCATCCCCTTACATTTTTTGCCTGAGAGTCCTTCTCAATTTCGGGATTGTAACAATTCGGAGGGGGAGGGCTTGCATTCTCCATTCCCAGAAAGGGGCTCCTGTTGTCCCTGGCAGATACCTGTCTTCCAAACTAAGACACCCCACAACTGCTCTATCTTGCAGCACCCTAATCAGGATTTCCTCTCTGATCCGCTTCCAGTAACTCCGTAGAGTTGGAAAAGCATCATTGCTGCTCCTCAGATCAGAAATTCAGGCACAAGGACACCTGAAGTCAAGCTTTGCCCAGTGATGTTGTAAGTAGGAACTGGACTTAATCTTTTATACCAATATAAAAACCCCTTTTTTTGGTAACAGGCAACTGCCTTGTGCTGACTATTTGTATCCCAAACTATGGTTCTTGCTCTCCTGCTTCCCAATCATGGAATTTTCAGTCAAAAGGTGTTACAATGGTATAAACCAAGGGGCAGTTTCTGTCTGGCATTCACAGTCCTGCATTTTTATATTAGTGGCAACACTGGTTTCAATCATGACTAGCAAGATAAGCAAAACTGCAATTGAAATAAATCAATCCACATCAAAACACTCTGTTTGATATTCACCTGTATTTTCCTGACTTTCCAAAGTGTGGTTTTCCCACAAAACAATGTGAAACAGCACATAATTATTCTGCAGGAATGACCACTTGGACAGTTTTTTTTTTTAATTAAGATTTTAAGTACACGATCCAAGCCCTGGTGGAGTTGAGGAGAGACTGTGAATTCAAGTGTGGCTTTGCTCAAACCTCAGGAGCAGCAGGAGCTCAGAAGTCACCTCTGGAATGGCCTGATTCTCAATTAAAGCATGGCTGGCTAACAATTTGTTCCTGGTCTTTCCACAGCCTTTGAAACAGCAGCTGGAAATAAAGCCATATTTATTCTGCCTCAGTTAAACATGAAACCTGTTCACGAGCACTTGCTGCCAACGCTCTTAAAAGGCAGTCACGACTGGGTGAATTCCAGTTAAGCAGTTCCTTAAACTCAAATTATTCTGCTTGCCTAAAGAGTTTGAATTTGTTGTCCGTAATCTGATGCTTTTTAATAGCAAAATGAAAATGTTTCCAGTCTGAGCAAGATCCAGGGAAAAGTCTGTTCACACTCCTGGACATCTTTCTGCTTTAAGAGGTGCAGCAGCTCTCCGGAGAGCTTTGGCTGTAACGTGATGGCTCCCACGAGCAGGGCTGGGCAAAGCTCTTGTGTGGTTTCCAGCACATGCTGGAACACCTCTGCTCTGCAGATGGGCTGGGAGAGCTGGGAATGTTCAGCCTGGAGAAGGGAAGGGTCCAGGGAGAACCAAGAGGCTCCGAGAGAGCTGGAGAGGGGCTTTGGACAAGGGCATGGAGTGACAGGAAAAAGGGAATGGCCTTAGACTGAAGGAGGGTGGGTTTATATGGGATATTGGAGAGGAATTTTCTACTATAAGAGTGGGGAGGCCCTGGCACAGTTTCCCAGAGAAGCTGTGGCTGCCCCATCCCTGGGAGTGTTCAAGGCCAGGTTTGACAGGATGTGCAGCAACCTGGTCTAGGGCAGGGTGTCCCTGACCATGGCAGGGGGGTTGGAACTAAATTATATTTAAAAGTCCCTTCTAAGCCAAACCACTGCCTGATTCTATGATTCCCCAAGCTGGGCAGTCAATCCAGTTCCTCAAGCAGGACAATTCCTGTAAGGAACCCCAGGTCCATCTCTGAACATTCTCATAATTCAGAGGCTGGCATCAAGTTCTGCTCTTTTGATCTCAAGATACAGGCAAACGCAGACATCTCCCTGAATTTTGCTCTGAGATTGGAATGTTTGACTTTCCAGCTACCCATGGCCCCTTCACACCTCACACTATTTGCATGCCACGGTCATGTAAAGGGACCTGCCATCCTTTTTACCTTGTTGTAATGGTTTTCTCTGGGCTTTCTCCAGTCTGGACCCTTCATGTTGGCAGACAACTTCCTAGAGATTAACTCATCAGCCATTTGATGGCTTTCAAACACTTATATGATGTCTAGAGGTTAAGATGGGGCCACTCACAAGTGGGAAAGGGCCAAGGAGTCTTGGCTGGAAAGCACTCGAATTCTGCTGTCTGCGATTCCTCATGGAAATCGCCCAGGGTACTGATTACCTTATTTCAGAAATGCACTGGCTCTGCTTGTGACAGATTAGGCAAGGAATCAGGAATATAATTAGGACAGGGATACACACCATAAACTACTGACACAGAAAAACTGTTTTTTTTTTAAAAATAAACCTAACAAAGCGTATGGGACAATGCAGTGTGCTATTTATACCTAAACACTTCCATAAAACAAATCAGAACAGTAGGAAAAAGAGCACCTATTTGGCCAAACCAACCAGAATGCCCTTGGAAAATTCAAAATCATCTCTATACATTATAAATTGCTGCTAAAAGCCCCATGTGTGAAACCAGGAGCACTGTGAGTATGCTTGAAAAATGCATTAGGAAACCAAAGTAGGAATCCCTACGCCAGTGTGCTTCCGCAATGTTTGGCTCGGGATAAATTCCACAAGAGACACTCCGGGGGGTGTGAACGACGGCTGATCCCTGTGAACCGAAATTCTGGAGGGCCAAAGTTCCGAAGGCGGATGGTGATGACCTGACTATGCTGGAGTTGCCAAATCCCACCGATTCCAACGGAGCCGGTGGAAAACTCAGCCAACTGCAAGTGCGGTTCCCACGTTGGAACGTGGCCACGACGTCGGGACGGCTGTCACCTTGCACAAAGTCCTGCAATTCCTCATGGCCAGGGGCATTCAAGGCTCTCCTTGTTTTCCGCTCCCCGTTCTCCCACACAACACAATGCCCCGCAGTTCCCTCTTGCCAACCAGTTCCGAGTGCGGAGCACCAGCAGGAATTAATGCCAATTCCTGGAGCTCTGTTTTCTCCTTGCTGACCTACCGCTGCTAGGGAAGCTCAACCCCTCTGTTTTATGAAATGAGATGGGATCATTTTGACAGAACATAAACAAAACCCTCTGAAAAACAGCAACCAAAGTGTTCCTGATGGAGCTCCCTCAATATCTAAACATGTCAGGCTCTATAATCAACTGCAGCCATGCTATAGATGGTGAGAGAGGCTTGTGATCAGGGAACAATGCACCTAATTGCTCGCATACAGGAAAAGAGCGTGGCTTCTGCTAGAAAGCAGGCAGGCATCTCTCCCAGTTTGTCAGCAGTAAGAAAAATCAAACGCAGTTTCTTATAGCTGCATCCACATGAAACAGTAATTCTGTAATTGGAAACAGGAGGAGAAGCAGAGGAGGGAGGAGCTTCAAGTGGGGGAGATTTTTAGGTTTTCTGCAAGTGCTATGCTGGATCTCTCCATCAAAGAGCTGATGTCCTAAGGGGACACTTCTGGACACCTCAAAGTCACACAGCCCTCAGTCTTGGCCCTACTGCTCAAAGAGACAATATCCTCTCCAAATTAACAAAATACAGTTTTCCTGGACTTCAGTAACGTTATCAGAAGTGCGCTGCCTTCACGCTCGCAGTCTTCCTGTAGCTCAGTGTCAACAGGCATTGCTTAAGTACCAAAATCCCGCAGAAGAGAGTTATAAAGCTCTCAAAATTCACCACCACCCCTTTCTCCCAGGGTGCAGGTCACTGCAGCAACTGGAAGTCTAAAAAGCAGGGAAAGCCCCAGAGCTCACAGCAACACTGCAAGGGGAAGGGCAGGAGCCTATGGACCATCACTACAAATGCCTCCCTAGTCCTAGGAAATTCCCTGTGCCTGTCTTCATCCCACACATTTTGCCTCCCTTTTGCTGTGAAAATGGTGGAATTGGATAAGGGTAGGAAGTATCTGTATCCCATCTGAATCCACCTGTGATATACGGACTTGCAAATGACTACAAATGTAGGAGAAAGGCCTTGGTTTAATACAGATTCAGAATTTACTGAGTCATTAATCCCACTTCCATATCCCTGTGGTCTTCTGGACAACCACTTACCTGGCCTGGCCCCAAACACTTCACTGAACATAAGCACAAGGGAACACATCCTGAGCTTGCATTGTCATGGCTGCCAAAAAGCACAGCACAATGACTGACCCTCGTTCCCATTTCCGAGATGGAGAAAAACGGGCAAAAGGAAGAGAAGCAACCACAAAACTCCTGCACCAGAACCAGCGCTTTGCAAAGCCCAAACCTCCCAGTTCAAATTCCCTGTAAGAAACTGGCCAGCATGCAGCCATTGCTCCCTGTTCAAAATTCCCAGTTCAATCTGGGCAGCATGCAGCCATTGCTCCCTGTTCAAAATTCCCAGTTCAAATTTCCTGTACGAAAAACTGGGCAGCACACAGCCATTGCTCCCTGTTCAAAATTCCCAGTTCAAACTGGGCAGCACAGAGCCATTGCTCCCATAACCCAGATCCAGAGATTGGAAATGAATGGAATAACTACATGGCTTTAAGTCTAGGTCTGTAGAACTATGCTTCCTGTTTTATATATCCTAATAAAAGGCCTTTGGGGATATAATCTGCAAATATAAACTGTAAATGCTTCCTACTATTATTACTTCCTACAACTACTTCAGAAGAGGAGCGTGTGTGTTCCTATGTCAACAAGTACACCCCTAAAACTCGGCTAATCCTTTTGGAATTCTGTACACGTGGTTTTCCAGGCATTGGCTCTTCTAAGCAGGGCCCAAAGACAGGCAAAGACCTGCACTACACTGTAATATCAGTACTAAAAAAATCCACCAATTATCAATAAATCCGTGTTTCCAGGACTCTCATTTTCAGGATCCAGTAAGGCACACTAAAGAGAAAACCCCATATTGGGTTAGAAATACCAATGAAAAAACAAAGTTTTATGAGGAGTGGTATAAATAGATTATGAACACTGTGAAAGAAATACAAAACCAGAATCCTGTGCCAAAAAATGACTGTGGTCCAAGAGGCTGAAGACTCAGAATTCCCTACTTGTGTAAACCCCGACCAGTTTGATTAATCTCAGTGTCTCAGTCTGCTTATCTGGAAAAAGAGGATATTGCTTCACTCCTGGTAAGGGTAGTGTGACAGCAGCAGTGTTCTTGCTTCATTTCTCACCCTCAACTTACTCCTTCATGCTGCTCAACATTTAGCAGCGTCCCCATTTCCCATACGTGTCAATAGTACATTTTTTGCTCCTTACCAACAGCCTTTTTTCATTTACAAAGCCCATTTTATGTTCAACAAAGCTCCCCAAGATGCAGCTACTTCTGAGATGAAAGGACAGATATAGTGACAATATTTAACTGCACCTCAGTGGAGCATAACAGAACATCAGAAGAGAAGCTTTAACCAACTGTGAGAGGGTTAAGGAAAGCAAAATTATTTTAGCCCTGTAGAGATTTGGATGTGGATACAATACTGGACAGTTATTCTGACAAACAGAGCAGAAATACCACAAGAAATTATAAAGAAACAACATATACATAAGCAAGCTAAAACAATAAGCTTTGTTTTTGAAAGAGGAAGAGAGGTGTGACAGGTAAGCCGTGGTTGGGAGTCCTTCAGTGGCACTGCTGTGGGGATCAGAAAGCTCAGGAAGAAGAAGGTTCCGTCTCCATTCCCTTGGAATTCTTTAGGAGTCTCCAATTTAGGTACTTTTACAGTAAAACCAACTTCATTTGGTGTAAGCAGTGTGACTCCAGCAACTGCAGTCACCAGCTCCGGCCCTCATACCCTCCACAATACCCTCTTCTAATCCATTCCTTATTGTTCACTGTCCTTCCTGTAATCTGGCCTTTGAATCATGCCCAGCTCCCCAGATGTGCTCTGAGTAAGCTCTTTGTACATCCCATAATGACCTCTCTTTACTTGCCTTCAATTCTTCTATTTATACATCCCATGATCTGTATGCTTGCCAAACAAAGAGGATAGTAAATTTATATCCTCTGTCACTCCCAGTTCCTTTTCTTAGGGAATGTCAAGATGGAGAATCGGACCAGGGCAGTGCTCCAGAATTATCCAGTGCAATCCCTTCGAACATATTCCAGAGCAATTTTTTTGGAAGAAATTACCCCTGCACGGCAGTTTCTTTATACAGGTGAGTCCTTGGCCTGATAAAATCTACCCTCCTTAGCCTCTCCAGGCTGTTGCAAGCCATTAAAATCAGATTTCAGAAACTATGGTCACTTAATAATAAACATCAAGGCTACAATTACATCAGTTAATGACCTAAAATATCAGAGTGTCATAAGAGCTGATTATTCTCAGTTTATTTTTAAAAAGCCATGAGGAAATAGGAACTCAGCAGTAACCAACTTAACTGCTCCTAAAGGAATTTTTTAGGCAATCCAGGGACTGTCTCCTTTAGCTGTCAGCAACAGCAGCTGGGGTTTTGTCAGGGTGAAATATGCATCTGTCACTCAACATAAAATTGAAATTTTATCTAAGAGAAACACAGCAGTGCTGAGACCGTGAAGTCTGACCTCAGGAGGGCAAGGCTTGGAGGCTCACCAGGATGAGCACATTCCTACCCTGCCTGCAGACAAAAATGATTCAGGTTTTGAGTCACCAGCCAGACAACACAAAACGTGGGGCGGGTGCAGCGTGAGCAGCTCAGGAGAAAAGAGACAGCACCGTTGTAGATTTGATACCTCCAGTTTAATCTTCAATATTATTTCAGCACAGTAAATTGCTCACAGCAGCGTGAGTAATTCATGAATCACAAGCTTTGTCATTTTTACCCCAGCTCTGCCCGCAGCCCAATATTAGTGCAAGCTTTTGGGACAAGACAAACACAAAGCTCCACCAGATCCTGATAACAATGTTTGTGTTTGACAAGCACCATTAGGCAGGGTTTGCTCTCGAAGAGTATTTTGATAGTACTAAAGACCAGCAGCAATTCTAGCCCAAGACAGAAGCTATGCCTCTCTTAATTTTCATTCCCTCAAACAAACACTTGGAAGTATTTGGCAGTTTTCCCCCTCAATACAGCTGATTAGTCTCTTACTAATGACAGTATTTTGCAACTTTCTGCTTCCTCACATCAAAGCATCCTGGATATCTTGTCAACAATGACCAATTGTTTAGACACTCAGAAGTGAAGCTGAGGAATTCCACTTACTCACCAACTGCTCGGTTTTACCCTCTTTGCAACACTCGAGCCCATTTCTCGAATCACATCGTGTGTGGTACTCGAGGACCATCTCATGCCATCTACATTCATGCCTGCCTTCCTCCCATGACCTCTTGCTCTGGCTTCACCACCTATCTTACTCTCTGCTTCTGCATCTGAATTCCTCCTTCTCGTCCCCCATCACCTCTTCACTGTCATCACACCTGCACTCACGGTTCAGCCTTTTCAAAGCTCCACACCAGTCCCAAACGAGAGCAGATCCAGCATCTATTTCTGAAAATACCCTTTAGGGGTGGTAACACTGTAAGAATTCGGCAATATCTGTAAAGCTGGCAGAAACAAGGAAAAAACAACAACAAAAAACTATCCCCCCCAAAAAAACCCCAAACAAACAAAAAAAACCCCGAAAAAATAAGCCCCAAAAACTCCAACTGTACTACAAGGCTCTGGCCTGTCTCTCTCATTGCACAAGTGCCAAGTGCATTTTAAAGTCCAAGTCTCTTGGTTGTAGCCATTTATAGTTTGTATAAAAAGCATAACTTGTACACTTCCATTAGAGCCCTAAATATAACTGCCCTGAGCAAGTATTCGCTGCTCAAACAGGACCTCTTTGAATTCTGCCTCCAAAAGAATGCTGCTGCCACTGTATTATTTATAGACATTTACATTAAGATCTGAATACTTGGTCAGGAAACCACTCTGATTAATGGATCCCCAGCATTGTTTTACAACTCTGAAGAAAACCAAGATTTTCATTTTAAAATGGCAAATTTTTTGCATAAACATAAAAAGCAGCAGTTCTCAGGATGGCCATGGTTCTCTGAAGAATCTGGAAACACTACCACATGTTCTGGGGTTTTAATACAGCATCTGTGTAGGGGATGAAAATTAGAATCCCAATCTTGTATTTTATTTTAAAAATACACTCTGATACCTCTACCACATCCGTGCAGCAGATCCATAATGGATTCAAGCATTCAGCCCAACTGATTTTGACAGTGTGCTGTTGTCTCAGGGCTTTCCTGCATGGGACTTTCCACTTACCCACATTTCAAAGCATGCAATTATTTTCCTGACACTTGGAACATTGTTATTTATATAGGTGAAATGAAGAAAAAAACCCCAACAACACCATTTTTCATCATTTCAGGCAAAATGATGGAAAAACAGGGAAAATTGCCTCACAGCAGAAGCAAAATGAAAGAATTTTTTAGTGCAAGATCCTTTAATTGACAAAAACCTACACAGCTGGAAAAAACTTCTTTATTTTAACGAACAATCACAGCATTACCTTTGTCCATAAAACTTCTGTATTCATTAAGGTACAAAATAAAATCCTTATTTTCTATTTTGTTGGTTCTATGTTGCTCTAAATTGTGATTTTCTCTCTGAGGGCAAGACAGAGCATCTCCACTGCGGCGAGGCAGAGATGCACAGCATGGAAAGACTTGAAAAGCAAAGGTCCATCCCACACAAATAACCCCATCCCACAGAATTAATCACTTTCTGGATCCAGCTGTTTGTCTGCAGCCACTACATCCCAGCAATATTAATAGCTTTGATTATTGCCAAGGGAAAAAAAGTCTCAGAAGGCTTTTTTAAATCTGTCATGGAATAAAGCAAAAGGGAGAACCACGGCAGAGGCAGATTTGGGGAGGCCCAGCTGTCTAAGAATGCTTTTTTCTGTTCTTTTCACCAAATTATTGAAGTGACAGCTCGAATAAGAGACTGTTCTGTTAAAAGAGGACAAGCTGGTAAAGGCTAAAACTGGGCTGCCCTGCAGCTCTACTTATGGGTGGGAACAGACTGGAATAGGAGATAGGGAACATCACTTGGATCTGAAACAGAAACTCATTTGGAGTTCAAACTGTACTTTAGAACAAACTTTTTCCCCAAAAGTAATACAATAATAACAGGAAAAGGAAAGGAGCACACAGAAGACTCAGAGAGGCTGGGAATAGATACATGGAGGAAAGATGGTGGAAAAGGAACAGGAAAAAGAAAAAGCAACAAACCTTAAACATTCCCTGATGGAAGAAACCAGTGAAAGAATGGGAGAGCACTGGGAAAGGGTTCTATAAATAAGAGCCAATTCTGCACCTTTACCTTGGAAATATTTTATTTTTCCTAAAAATTCTTGAGGAACGTGCAACACTCGCTATCCTGTAACCCCCAGCATCATTTGTCTCCCCTCCCCTCATCCCATTCCCAGAGAAGTGGCACAACAAACAAAGGGTGATTTAGCAGAGCTGGACAAGCCTTGGCTCCGTGCTGATGGAACTCGATACCCACTGTAGCTGTGTGGGCAAAGTCACTCAGCTTCCAATGCCCCTTCCTGGGCTAATTTCAAGACCATCATGATAAGATAAAAAAAATAAGTGACTCACTTTTTTTAACACTGAAACCTGAAGTTACTTGGGTTTGATTTGGGTTTTTTTGCTATTTTATAGTTCTTCGGGGCAGAATAATCAGACAAACAGAAGAATGTAGCAGTCTCCTCACTACTTATTTCCAAGATGATCGTCACCTTCCTGCCCTGTTCTTCCTAATAAATCACTGATTTACTGTTAGGGCCCTGCAGGCCCCACCACTGCTTCTTCATCTCAGTGGGAGCCAAATGATGATTGAGATGCCAATATATTAGGCTGGCCTGATTCGAAGCAGGGTAAGGAACAAAGCATTTGTGCAGAGCAAAGATAAATGAATATAAATCAAGTGCTAAGCCATTTTCTGTGATGGATTAGCACCTTTCTTTGACCCAATAATGTCAAGGGGTCTTCATGCTGACAGGAACTAATGTGGAAATCTGCTGTGCAAAGCCAGAAGGAATCCTGATCTCCCAGCTGCACTGCTCCTCTGTTTGCATTTTGCTCTCACTCAGGTGTGAGCAATCCATCTCCTCCATCTCCCTTTGGGAAACGTCACTACAGTGCCCATCAAAACTATCTCTAGAGTATAAAAGATTTCTTCTGTTCTGACTTTCTGCCTGTAATCCCATTCCTACCAGTAAACCAGCAGGTCATAGATGGTACCTAGGCAAGGACCGGATGGAAAATCTTTCTCAGTATCTCACAGAATAGTCTGGGCTGGAAGGGATCATCTCAAGGAATCATCTCATTCTAACCCCCTGCTGTGTTCACATTCCACCATCCCAGGTTGCTCCAAGCCCTGTCCAACCTGGCCTGGAAAGATTCCAGGGATGAGGCAGCCACAGCTTCTCTGGGCACCCTGTGCCAGGGCCTCACCCCCCTCACAGGGAAGGATTTCTTCCCAATATCCCATCTAACCCTGCCCTCTTGTCAGTGTGAATCCATTCCCCCCTGTCCTGTCACTTCAAGCCCTTCTCCAAAGTCTCTCTCCATTTTTCTTGTAGCTCCCTCCAGGTACTGGAAGCCACGATTAGGTCAAGCCCAAGCCTTCTCCCTGGTATCTGGTGATGTTGCCAAAGTCCAAAACTATACAAAGCCAGCAGCGAAAAGCAGATGTTTGGAAACCAAATCTGGCAACTGCAATTTTGCAGTTGTGAGATGTGAGGAAAAAAATTAGCGTACACAGAAAACTTCAGTGGGAGTCGAGGCCAAACTCTCAGTTCTGGCCGTGTGCAGTAGCTGGAGCTGTACTGTATTATATTAAATAGTGGTTAAAATGCACTGCATCACTGCCTGGTGGCAAAGCTGCAGGGTTTGAGAGCAGGAAACACATCCAAGTCCTGCAGCTATTGCAGCCTCCACCACTGGCACTTTCTAGCTGCAAAAGCCGTGAATGACTTGCCCAAAACAAGAAAAGAGCAATGTTTGTTCTGTGTCTCCAACGTGAGCTTGGACACTTGGCTCTGTTAAGAACAAGAGTTCTGTGCCTGGGCTGCTCTCCCAGCTCGCTCTGGATCCAGATGCAGACAGCCTGGGATGCTCAAATCCTACAGGTGAGTGGCACTTGTTTAACCTGCTGGAGACTGAGTCACCTCGCACCCTTTCTGATGAAAGATCATCGATATTATGTGCTCCAGGCTGGATTCCACCCTCGTGTCTCCACATTTCACCGATAAGAGGCAATATCTCAGAGATCCAGGGCATTAAAAATGAGCTGAAGGTGCTCTCATTACCATCTACATTGTTTTAAATTTTCAGTGAACTATATGCTAAGTCAGAGTAGCCCTGCTCCTCTTTGTCCCAAGCTTTGTGTTCCAGGCCTCTGCTTTTGTCAAAGTTGTAATATTCTCCCTCAGCAGGCTCAGCTTTGGTTACATAAACTCCTTGCCTCAGCATAAGCACCGTACAAACACATAAATGCAAGTGCAGGCATAAAAGGGCAGTGGGGAAATGTCTGGGGGCAAAAAAAGGATGGGTGAGACTGCAGCACTCCCGATTTAGTTCAGCTGAAACGGCCAAAAAATCACACCCTGCCAGTGCCACCACATCTTGCAGGAATAACAAAAACGGCTGAAATGCTGAAAAAATCATCAATTAAGTAAAACCCCTTAAATTTAATCTCTTCTACTTTCAGAGAAAATAGTAAAAGACTTACTTTTAGAAGTCAGTAGAAAACTTATCCACAGTTTTGGCATTCTGAGGCAAATGGAATTTGCCAAGTGCAAGAAGTTGTTTATAAGAAAAGAAACAGAGAACTGTAAGTGGTTCCAGAAAATTTATTATGACCCACCTGACTGTAGCCAAGAATATTACATCAGCCCAGATAGCCTGAGAACTGGAACAATATTGCTCTCAAATTAGCAAGTTGCTGGTACCACAGGCAGGGAGAAATGGTTTTGCAGGAGGTCTGGGTTCCCTCCGCAGCTCCGATGGGCAAGGCTGCTTCTAAACTCACTCCCTGTGACCAGAAACAAAGGATTTATTCTCTTTATTCCTGAGGTGGGTTGGTTGGCTTTGGTGGGGGTGGGGAAATGGGTGTTTGTTTTTGAAACATCTTAAGATTCTTAGGGCAGTGAGCATCTCTTTGTAACACTCCCAGAACTCGCTGTACTCAACATGAGCTTTCTCGGTTGGTGCTGAAAGAGGGATGACTGCAAGGTAACTCCAACCCAAAAGCCACAGAGCCCCTGGTGCTGCTGCTGAGTTAGAATTAAGTATAGTGCCAGCAAGCCAAGGAATTCTGTGGTGCCACGTTCAAAAAAGGAAAGCACAGCACATGCTAAGAGGTCAGCTGACACTTAAGTAATTCAAGGATCATAATTAGAGAACACCTCTGCAATATTTAGACAATTTCCCTCCAAAATAAAACAGCACTGAGCAGTTACAACATGACAGCTCATCCAACAACCTTCTCTTCCTCTCCCACTGCAATCAAAGCCTGAGTGTTCCCCACTGCAGCTGCAGGGTGATTTCTCTCATTTAGCAGCACTGATAAATCACCTATTTTATGAGAGTCTAAGAAGCCAAGACTCATAAACTCTCTGATGGAGCTGGCATGACATCATTAATTCTGAAGCAGCACTATGGATGCCTTTTATCTGAAGCATCTAAAAGAACTTTCTTATACATTAGACAAGGTAGTTCATCAGCACTGCTTCCTGCTTTCTCTCCCTTCTCTTTCTCTTCCCTCACACTGGAGCATTCTGAGGAAAAAAGGTCTGAAATGAGGTTCTGCTTCTGAACATTCAGTTCTTACAACAGTGAATCCTCTTTAACAGCTCCAGTAATCTCCTATTAATCTCTCACCACAGTTAACACTCTGGGGCAAAAATATAATCATCTTTAATCCTTTTGGGCTGGGGGAAGTTCCAGGATACAATCCTGAACCAAAAGCATTTAGTGCCTGAGCTAAAGCTCTCAGTACATCATCCGAGGACAAAGAGGCTCCCTCCAAGTTATCACCATATCCTGATCCAAAACCTCTGTGAACACCATGGGCATCCCCAGACGGAAAAACACCATTTAAGCACTGACTCGAGTAAGAAACACATTGCAATCAACCACAGAGAGCTCAGTTCTTATAAGCTTGGTCACATCATCCATAAGGCCCATGTTAGGTCTAAATCATACCATAGTTCATATTTTATGTATTTTTTTATCTATAAAATACATAAACCACATAAGCAAATAGCTAATGAAAAGCAGAACGCAGGAAATTTTACAGGGCAAACAGAGGTCATCTGTTTCAAAGAGGTTATGTTGTCATTTGTGTTTCTGCTGCCAAATATCTTCTCCACAAATAAAAGAGCATTTGTTGCATCAGGTTTCATTCCCAATTTCACTTTCTGTATTTTGTAATGAAAGGAAATGCACTTTAGATACATCAGCGTTTCTCTTCTCCGCATCAAGCACTGAGGAGGAAAATCTCAGGGGTTTGGCGGTTATTTGCCTGTCTAGATTTTTTGTTTATTTGTTTTTATCCACACCTGTCTGAAACATGAGGTGTGGGTTTCAAACTAATACGAAAAGCTGTGGAGGAGCATTTGGGCCCACTACACAGACACAGCATATTTGTCAAAATTAGGTTCAGATTTAGGCTTCACTGAAGGCATCATCACCACCACTCTCGTTTCAAACATGGTTAAAAAGCTGAGGTTCGGGTCTAACTGGAGCCTTTAGGAACTATTTCCACCTCTGCATTTCTTAGGTAGGAAGGAAAAGGTCTCTGAATCTCTTTTCATGTAATAGACTGAAAAAACAAACTGACAATCCCTCTTTTCTTCTGGGATGCAATGAATAGACCCAAATCACTCTTTGCAGAAACACTAATTTATGGATTTGAATCGCCTTGGCCCTTCCTCCTTTTAAAGCAGTTTGAAGTATCAAACAATACCCTGGTACAAAGCAAAGATCCATATCACTATCTTTGTTTTCCAGCAGGAGAAAGAGAGGCACAGCCATCAAAGCCCTTGGTGCCCCACGAAACCCAGTGCCCTGGAAGTCAGAGGAAAGGGTGGGAGAACAGAAGGGGTTATCGATAATTCTTTCCCTGTTTGCACATCTTTGGTGCAAAGGACCACAGGGTGGTGTGGACCACAGGGCACCTAGTGCCATGTCCAGGTGAAATCCATCTCCCCCGAGCAGATTTATGCAATATCCTCCATGGAACCTGCCTGACAGCCTAAAAGCTCAAGGCATTTCCATATGGATATGGTTTATTCAGTGTCTTCAGCTGGGAGGTACAACAAAAAAATAAATAATTTCCATGCTAGTCTACTTCAGTATTGTTTTGGTTACCCTCTGGCTTGTTTTCTTTCTGTGCCCTTTCTGCTGAGGAATAGTGCCAACAAGACGTGCACCTCTACCTAAAAACAACAGAAGAGTCCAGAAGGAATGGACACATTCATTCTGCCACTCTCCTATTTTCTCCCTTTGTTAAACAAGCACCCCTGTTTTGCTTCACTGCTCCTGTGCACCAGGCTTATGGCTTCCAAGATTTTTCCACAACAATATCCAAAGCCCTGTTCCAGCACAGCGTTGTGGATGGCTTTTCCAGTGCACACACATATTCCCCCAGCTGACTTCTTTCATTTCCAAGTTATTGTACCATTAGAATGACAAGATGAGATTTATTGCATCGCAGACGTATCTTAAATAACCCAGAGAGGCGCTGACATTCCAGCTCTGGATGGGGCCTGTGCAAACCCCTCTCTCCTGCTGGAAGGACAAGCTGAGATCAGATTGATGTGGAGGTTGTCAGCAGGGAATGATTAAAAATTAAAAAAAAACAAAAACCTGGGAGGGAAGGTATTTAGAAGAAAAACCTCTCTGTTCTCTGTTTTCTCTGAAGAGAAGGACAACTATTTTGAGGCAGCATTAAAAACCCTAAGCCTGTGCTGAAACAGAGGTTGGAGTGGGAAAAGCCTTTGGAGGCTGGAAAGGCAACAGTAGGTTTAGTACACAGCTCCTGGGAGGACCAAACAGCAGAAATACTGAAATTATTCCAGTCTGCTACTAAATCATGTGACTAAGGCATTTCCCTCGGTCTTCTCATCTGTTAAACAGTTAACAATCCTGCTGCTTCCCACAGACTATGCCTCAGAGATGCCTGGAAAACGCTCCGAGATGCAGAGGAAGGAAGCGGCAGGGC
>WAAG01071832.1:72695-108421 GCA_013390105.1 Tichodroma muraria
AGGGAAGGGTGTATTTAATTTAAGAAAATGCAGCACTTCAGAGTTGATCACATGTATTTAATGGATAAAACCAGCAAGGCACAAGGAACTCATAGACTCGTGGCAATCTCTTTGACTGTGCCCTACTTTTAGCGTGAGCTTCCTTTTTGGATTGCATAGTTCCTGGATTTTGTCACACAAACGTGAGCAGGTTGTGCTGCACAGCACTGACATGAGGCACTTCCTGCAGTGGGAGATCCAACTTTCACCTCAGACAGTCCCTAAAAGGAATAATAATAAAAGGGCTGCAAGATTAAACCAGCCCAAATTGATAATGAACTGCAGGTTTGTCTTGAACTGAGCTCACTCTTAAATGGTGTCCCCTCAAATGACTGACTCAGGGAATTGGTTTGGAATCAGGAATGGTTTGAATTGCTACGTTCTGGATTTCATTATTCCCCTCTGGGCAAGTGGATGCATTTCAGAGCCTGAAACTTCATTTGGAGAAATCCTGCTATAGCTGGAAAAGCAGGAATCAAACCAACCAGGATGGGATACATACTCTGAGTCAGCATTCAAATTCCTGTTCCACTGCAGCATTTACTGAGTCTGGAAAGGAGAAGAGGAAATAAAAAAGAGACAAGAGGCTTTCCTTACACTGCCAGCAGCACACAACCATGTGTGTGCTACAGGAAAGTCTTGGGCTCCACTTTTTAGAAAATTTCTTTTCTACATGAAGCAGCTCATTGTATAACATCACAATTCTATTCCTGTTCCTGGTTTATTCTGTGCCTCACCCTCCTACCAGCTGGTGGCTGCAACTGCTGCTGTTTCCTCTGCTAGGGAGAGGTGAGTGTTTTGCCTTTTGACAGGAGACTTGTTGCTGCAAGTCTGATATATTTAACATTCTTTCCACCTGGTTCATTTACTAACACACAATAATTAGCTTCCAGAAACAGTTGGCAGGGCTCAAAGGACTCCTCCACTGAGATTTGTAACCAGAGTTTTGAGTCTGAGCAAACACAAAGGGAAGGGGAAAAAAAAGAAAAAGAAAAAAGGCAGAGTGTGAGTTCAAGATGAGACTTGAAGCAAAAGCTTCAGCTCAGTGCTGAACCCCAGGTGATAATAGTGAAGGAATGCACAGAAGCAGAAGGTTAAATCTGCAGCACCAGCAGACTCAAATGTGATTGCAATTATGGGGAATATGTGCTTCTACTCCTCACAGCTCTCCTTTCTCTTGGTTCACTCCCAACAAGAGTCACAGAGGTTTTATGGGCAACTCATATTTGGGACCAAAAGTTAACGGAGATACTAACCACACACATAGCATACATTAAAGTAATTCGATTTAAAGGACAACTATTAGTGCTTTTCTTTCTCCAGCTACCTGCCTAACCAAGAAATATTCAGGAGACAGCAATTAAAGCACAACTTGTTCATCCTTAAGGACTGAAAGTAAATAGACCTATGTCACAGAATCATAGAATTATAGAATGGTTTGGCTTGGAAGGAACCTTAAATATCACCATAGTTCCATCCCCTGACTTGGGCAGGGACACCCCCCACTACACCAGGCTAGTCAGAGACCAATCCAGCCTGGTCCTGAAACACTTCCAGGTAAAGGGATGTGTGTAATTTAAAACAGAGGGGGCAAAGTATCTATTTTGGGAGGGGTGGACACAGAAAGAACATTCTCAAGTGCTCAAAGGCAGAGGTTGGAAAATGAGGTGATGAGACAACCCCCAGATCATGATTTGTACAGTAAAAGGCCAAACTAAAACAAAAACTCTGGCTCAAAGGGATCACCACTGGGGCATGTTCAAAGGAGAGATTTCAAAAAGTTCAGGCAAGGACAGATTCTGCTCAGGTAGAGCTGTTAGTGCTGCTGGTGGAGCTTGACTTGGAAGACAAAAGTTATGATGATTCCAAGGTTCAAAGAACAGATTAAGAAGCAAGAGATCTTGGTCTTCCCCCTGCCTCAGACATGGTTTCATCTCCCACTCCATCACAACTTGCTGAATTGTCAAAACTCCTTCCATACAGCACTTCACACTGAAAACAGTAAATGGCCCTTGAGAAGCAAGAAATTCAGGATCTGTCTTTGTCTGGCACTTCGTGTTTTCATTTGTGAACTAGAGGCAATAAACATCTCTGTTACTTCAAAGGGCTGAAGTGCTTTGAGCTCCTTCTCACAGAGAAAACAGTAGGTACAGTTATGATCTGCTATGTGATCACTTCAGGAACAGCACAAACTTTGCTCCACCAGATTTACAGCTCCTTTACAGACCATTCATTTTATTTTTTGTGTTACAGCCGAAGGAGCTGATGACTAACTTGCTGAATATAGAAATGCTACTGTACTCCTTGGAGTATTCCTTCCTGCATCACTTTCCCCACTCCCAGACATATGTTAGTAGTTAGAATCAGCTTGCTGAAGCTCCAAATTTGACAGAGGAGGGGGAAAAATGGGAATAAAATATTTCTGTTCAGAAGTAAACAGGACACCTAAAAAGACTGCCCTTGTCTCTCTAGCTACATGTACACACACACACTTTTTTCCCTCTATATGAGATTTTTAGTTAAGGCCAAGGAACTTCTAATCAGCTGAAGCAATAAATAATTGAAATGGCCCTCACTATTACCTGTCCCTGAATAAAAATAATGACTAAACAACGAAAGAACTCAGATTTTGGTGATGCACACACACTATGTATTCATATGGATCAGAGGGAGTTATCCCTTAGAATATCCAAAGTTGGAGGGGACCCACGAGGATCATCGAAGTCCAGTTCCTGATGGCAACATCAGCACAGTAACATAGTTTATCCTGTGTTTGGTCGATGCAGTGGGATCATCACTGCAAGGCTGAGCCCTGTATCTGAAGCAGAGTAGCATTTCCTAGCAGGACTTCTGAGGAGGAATGGGGAACAACACAGAAGTAGTAAATGGAAAGGGACGATGCTAGCAGCGGGCTTGCCAATGTCCAAAAGACAACAAAGAAAAACTTTTCCTGCTTCTTACTTCTCTCCTGCCACAGAGAAAAGAGGGCAGAGGGTAAGAGAGCAAGTAGAGGAAAGAGCCACTGACCACCCCAAGCCAAGGCCAGGGCACAGAGAGCGTAGGAGGCAAAGGAGAAGAAATTGTGGCTGGTGCTGAACGTGTCCCCCAGGCAGGGAATTCCATCTGTGAAGAGCTCATTCCGACTGTCAGCACTGTGACAGAGATTGGAAAGACCCCAGCGCTCCCGAGCAGCAGAGGGCCCAGCCAGCCCTGTAGGTCTGTACACATCCCCGGGGAGCCGTGAGCCCGTGGGAAGTGCTGTAAATACACATTATGGTATCGGCTTCTCACAAATATTAGGGGGGATACTGTATGTGTGGTGTGGAACTGGTTTTAAAGATTTTCTCTTTTTCTTTAAATGAAGTATATTAATAAAGTGTCTTTGTAGTAAGTACGCTGACTGCCTAGTCAGAGTTACACCCAGTAAAGACACCTACTACTAATATGAAGACATCTACTACTAATATACTAACTACCAACACCGACCATCTGTAGAAATTATAAACCAAAACCCAAATTAAAACTGATTAAAAAAAATAAATTAAGACCACAGCCAAAAAACACACATACTCTAAAAAAGCGAGACTAAAAAATAACCATATAAAACAACTCCTAAAAACATAAGAATTAGTTCTTAAAAAAATCTAAATATGCATATAAATCTACAGATATACAACAAGCTAATGTATTTTAAAAAGTAACTTCAAGTATACTCTTAACTAAACACCAAACACCCAACCATAAAACTTTATTATTTAGCTCTTATTATCTTTTATTAAACTTTTTAAACTTTACCAATTTGCGCACCAGACTTTCCCCCTGGGAAGTAGCGAGGCTGAAGTGAAGAGCTGAACAAACTCAGAAATGCTACAGGCTTTTCAAATTTTCAATTTTCAGTTCTTAAGTTAACCATAACTGTATCAGGTTACTCTGGAAGCTTTTTCATGGCACGTGTATTTTTATTTTGAAAGAATAGAGCAAATACACTCAGCTCCAGCTCACGAGTTTTCCCACATTTAGTGAAGCGCTTGGGAGCTCTTAAAATGATAAAAATGCTGTTGTATATGTTTCTGTGTTGGAGTTACCCAGCACAGGAACAGCAGGGAATTCTCAAGAGTTTCAGCAACACTAAATCTCGCTGTTCTCATTCCACCAGGACTGCTTCCTAAAAACCCAAGTCATCTCCAAGTTAATGCCCCAAAACCGAAGTATCCTAAGAAAATAACCTGAAAAGGTTGAAATCCCACACCCCCATCTCCCTGGATTTTAGACCCTCCATCTGAGATGCCCTGAAGTTTCACGTTGTAAATGCAATGTCCTGCTAACCACAAATCATGACCACAATGTTAAGAGTTGCTCTGCCATGGATAAGGCTTGGTCTGGCAGAAGGCTGTAGATAAGCCATGAAATGCTGACACAGAAAGGGAATTGAACTGAAATTCCATTCCTGGACTATTACAGGTCGGCAACAAAAACCCTGGAAGACTCATCAGCATGGGGAATAGAGCTTGGCACATCTCACGCGCTTATCACAGATGTAAACAACCCTAATTTTGTGTTGACCCTTCAGACTTTTCTTTCCCCAGAAATTCAAATGCTCCTAGTTGAACAACTCACTTCAGTAATTCCCATGCAATATGATTACAGCTTCGTAACAGTCATTTCTCACATGTGGTTTCCAATGTGCTATTTTGTGTACAAAGGACAATTTGATCCAGCTTTCAGATCAAACCCAGTGTGTGGCAAGTTAAAAGTCACGAGTGTTTAGGTTGACTTCTTCCTTATTCTACAGAACAGAGCTCAGGATTTGCCTGGTCTAAATAAAGTGCCCAGAGTGGTCTGATTTTAGGACTGCAGCTTATCTAGCTGGCAGAAACACTGATTTTTTTGCTGATACTGATTTCTAGAAAAAAGGCTCAGCTGACTGCTGAGCACTGCAGAGATGCTCGTGATAAGTCTGAACAAGTTAATCACTGCGAGTGCAGTAATTGCAATAGCACAGCACTAAATATGGATTAATATACCCTGCTAGGACTCCAGGATAAATCTATCTGCAAGGAACTCCAGGGCACCCCAGCTGTCCTTCCTCAAATATTCAGGTCAACTCTGCTGTGTGCTGCAGCATAGGAACACCTGGAATCTGAGAGAAACAAAAATACTTAAGAAGGAGGAAAGATGTTCAGAATTAACTGGGAAGGTAACTGAAGTAGAAAACCTCCAGGAAAATTAGGTTTTCTCTGTAGTTTCTGAAGCCTCTAATAGTTTTTCTTACAATTACAGATCAGAAGGACCTTGGAAGCCTGGGACAGCATTTTTGGGTTTGTGAATTGTAGTCCTTACATGGAGAATGAGTTAAGGAGCTGTATTACACTCTTAGGTACTCCAAGGTAGACAGGAACAAAAAAGGGAGGAATATCCACGGCTGTGGCCCTTCAGGACTGACCCTGAGTCAGTCTAGATCCAGATTACTCCACAGATTTGATGACAGAGAGGGAAAGCTTGTCTGTGAGCTCCTACAGCATCTCTCTGATTTGAGCTCTAGGGCATCACTGCTGTATCAATCGTCTCTCAAATTAAAGTAATTGGAACAGACAAAACTCACTGGGTTTCATCTTTATCTCAGCTCAGGATTTCTCTTCTGTTGAGGAGACTTTTATGTTTCCAACAGTGGGGCTTTCAGCGCTTTCCTGCAAGTCTGCTTGACAGAGCAAGACATCCACTGTCAGGAAATCCTTTGGTATTCAACCTGAAGTTCCCTTTTGCATCCTCTTTCCTCTGCCAATTACCTCTCCAGAGCGCACTAAGCAAATCCTTCACCATTTACATCTTTCAAATAATACGACATAATTAACTCCAGGGGAACAGCTTTCACCAAACTAGCTGTATTTATCTCTTTTAATCTTGTGCTATTAATTTAACCCCTCCAGCCAGTCCCTGAGTTGTTTGGGTTGCTCCCCTGTGAGCTCCTGCCAATTTGTGAGCTTTTTTCTGGTGACTCAAACGCATAAAGCTCACAGCAATGTGGTAGGTGTGGTCTGTGCTGAGCCACAGGCAGAGATCTCCATGGTTAAAATCCATTCTGAACTATGAAGGACGACAGCACATTAAAATATTTTGGAAGTAGAAGCTAATTCCCACATGTCTCTCGGAGAGGGGAAGTGTCTGACCTGTTCTACACGTTAGAAACAACAAAACGTTTTACCTCTGGCCACAAAGGGAGAGTCAGCATGAAAACAGTGCCTGAAATTCAGCATTTCACCATCAGTCTTTGACTTAAGACCATTTCCATTGGTCCATAAAAGAAACTGAAGGAGCTCCAGAGAAAAAATTTTCAGAAAGACATGAATTTAGCCCCAGTTGTGCTGTTATTCTGCTTCTGGCACACTGATCATGCATTATTGTATTGGCTCTGCTGCCAAGTACCATTGTGCTTCCCAGGGTTCTGTTTTGATACTTGACTTGCCTCCCTCATTCTCATCCATCTGAAACTGGAGTCTGAGCCTCCAACCCTCCGGAGCCCGATCCACTTCAGCTTTGAAGCCAAATGTCAAAATACAGAACATCAAAGCACGAGCCCGAGAAAGCGCCACACCTCCGAAAAGCCACAAATGCCTCTCCAAAACTACAAGTCAGAGGTGCAGATTTGTAAAGAGGATTGAACATAAAGCAGTTCAGTGCAGGATCCTTCTATTTGGGGGGGGGGGGGGGGGGGGGGGGGGGAGGGGGGCAGGGAACCCTGTAACATTATGAAGTGTTGGCACCATTCAACTTGTGCTTCATACGTTTCAGCAGCGCTGTGCTGTTGCTGGCATTGACAGACCGAGCAATGCCAAATCCTCGGGGAGCGCTGCAAGGAAACTGCTGCATGCCTGGCTGGAGAAGGAGCAGCTGTAGACTGAGACCAGAGACTAAAGAGAACGTGTTTCAGCTTGACTTTTGTTTTTTAAAGCCATTTCTACACCTTCTACAAGCCGCATGTTTCCTTTGCGCTCTCACTCACACTCCGAGAACGGCTCTTTTTTGTGCCCAGGTTTTTTCTGGGCCATGACTACTTCTATAACCTGTCTTTTTTACAAAAAAGTTTGGCACAACTTTCTAAAAACAATACAAATATCACAGTCTGTCTCGCCATGTTAGTGGCAGCTGCAGATGATTCTGGTTTAATATACCTTTGATCTGCTAAATAGATGAGCATATCTACATGCTTGATAACTAATTTTATTCAAATTCAGTATTTGAATAACCTGAAGCAGTCCATAAGGCATGTGTGCACTTCACATCCCCTGCCTGTACAAATCTGGGAGCTCACACAAGATTTAAAGCTTCCAAAGCCAGCACTTCTCCAGTCACACTTCCTCCCTTCCAAAACTCCTCTGAAGGTGGAGAGATACCAAAACGTGGGACTCACACAGTGCTGACTCTGTTCTCTGAACAGTTTTCAACTGACTGTGGAAAAAGTCTGGACCTTCCTCCAGCACTACGTGTAGAAAGCTGTAAGAAAATAAAGAAAATAAGTGGGAGGAGGTGCTTGAGAGATCCTACAAGAAAATATCTCCCAGAAAGGCAGACTCTCTGGATGACACAGCATTTCCAACCCGGGCAAAAAGGAGACACTTGTACAGACATGTAAACTAGAGCATAAGTGATAAATATTTCCAATTCTGCTTCCTCCCAGGTAATCACTAGGCCTGTACCCAAACAGGGAAGAACTTTTGAGGGGAGATTTCATTTCTCCTGGAACCTAACCTTCCCCTGGGGACTCTGCTTCACAAACTCGAATACAATACCTCTATTCATTAACCTCTCTTACTTGCTTTCCTTGAGGGGTCCATTCCCTGCTCAGCCCTTTCCTCCAATTCCCCCTCCTCTTCCTTGCACTGTCATTCCATGAGCCATGTTCCTTCCATTCTGTGATCCCTGCAGTACAGATTTGATGTGCTTGGCATAGAGAGCTGATGTCTGTTTAGATTAAAACCATGTTGTAATTTTGAAGGAAAACATACAAAGCCACGGCCGAGCGTGACGGCAGAAAGTTATTCCCAGTTTTGGGAGCTGCAGGATGTCCCTCCTGGGAGCAGCCCAGCCTCGTGTTTATTACTTTAACCAAAAAGAGGGGAAATGGCTGAGGTTTTGCTGGGCTTTCTGCTCCACACTCACAGAGGCCAAGGCTCATCTCTCCCCCAGCTACGCCACGGTGAGCATTTTACACACACTCTCATTCCTACTTAATGGCTCTTCCATCCTTTCAAATAACCCTCTCCACTCTGGCAAGCATATGATTTATGGGAGCCCAGCAGAAAGGAATAGATTACAGAGCCAATGAATGAATTGAACAAACCCAAGAGGGGGAGATCACATGATGGGACTCACTTTTTGAAATAGCACTTCTACCACTTAGGTCTTTGTGCACGGTTTCACTGAGGTTTCAAAGAGCCAGGATCCAGACAGATATTGAATTGTTAAAAAAACTCCAAACCCATGGAATTTTTCAATGTGGATCTGCCCCCACTGAGATCTTTCATCAGTGTTGTCTCCATACGAATTAGCTGCCATTGATGCAAAAATTTCTGTGACAGCCTCTACAAAACTTGGGACAGAACAACTTTGGGAGCATTTCCTCCTCAAATACATCTATGGCACCAGGAACTCCCAACAGGACACTTTTCTTGGAAAATATCCAGGACTGTGAAGTTCTATCTGCTCAAATTTTGCCCTTTTAGTCATAATATCAGCCTGAATCTCTAAGCTGTAAGGTTTGTATCCTAAGCACGGCCTGGAGAGGTTGGAATACCTGGAGACTTTGTCCCAAATTTGCATTCCAACAGCTCTCTCTGATAAAAGCTTTGCCTCTCCATCAGCCCAAAGAAGCTTTTTCAATATTATGGCCTATTAGGTTTCTGTCTCTCAGCAGTAAGAAAAATTCCAACACATGGATTTTCTCATCCTACTCTTTTTCTCCTTAGTAAACCTTTGTAGCTTTTTTCTACAGCTTATGATGAAGCAAATCATCATTTACACACACACACACACACAAAGCCAGTGGTTGGGTTGGATTTGCAAAATCTTAGCCTGCGTGTTTTGCTTTTATGTGATCAAAATCACAGATGGACTTGATTCAGGTCTAACTTTATTTAAAAATTAAAGGTGGTTTTGCCTGAGAGTGAAATTGAGGGTGGTGGTTTAAATGTAGTTTAATTTATGACTATTTTTGAACACTGAATGCATATAGGAGAAAATGGAAATAAGTCTAACTCTATCAATTTACTTATTGAGCTATGCATACAACTTCAGGCTTACTATCAAATTGTTTTTACAACATGAAAAACTGGTTTGTTTTGACTGAGAGTTTCTTCAGCTTTCATATTAAATGCAGGCAAATTTTAAATTTTAATTCATATTGACATTAAAATCTTTCCTTTTAAGTCTAAAATGGAAATGTTTTAAACTTTCCAAATTTTAATCCTATTTATTAGGCCAGTGCTCTGAATTTGATGAATACCCATCTTGAGCTAAAATTAAATTGCTCAAATTAACTTTTGGGGAATAAACTATTTGATTAATACTTCCTAGCATTCCCTCAGTATTTATTTCTTCCCTTCTGCCAAAGGAGGGTCACCAGAGGGAATGAAGAGATTTAGCTGAGAATTAGTTTAAGATAATTATTCTGCATCGTTCAGGCTCTTTCTACATACAGGAGAACAAATATTGTGGAAACAGGAGTTGTTTTGTGGGTATAATTTGAGAATATATTTTGTAGAACGAGTGAGTGGGACATTGTATGGATAATGCCTACACACTTAAATTCATTAAATTGGCTATTTTATTAGTACTACTAAGAGAAATGTTCTCTTTGAGCAATGCCTTGTGTTCATTATACCTAAATACTTCCCAAGACTCACCTTTTCACTGCCCAAAGTCTAAAGTTGTTTTTACTTTAACCAGTCTTGTGACGTTCAGCACTTTGCTATCAATGAGATTTAATGCTAGCTACCAGCACTGAGATGACAAAACCTGCTTCTACTCCTGACTAATATAATCGACTGGACCCTGCTCTGCACTTTATGCCATGTGGAAAAGTAAGTGGCAAAGAGCATTTTCCCCCCTTCTCTCCCCACAAAGCCTGACATTTCATTTCATCCAAGCCTTTTATTGGTTCTCACATCTGGATTATATAAATTTAAAGCACAGTTTTCAATATCTGAGATGCTTATGGTTACCATATTTGACAAATCCTATTCGCCAGGCTGTCAAATTAAATTAACATGGGCAATGGAGGGTGGACAAAAGAATAAAGACGCTGATTTTGATCCCCTTGTGTTCGCAAAGTGAGACAAAATTAAGCCCTCTGAAGAGGAAGCACCAGCCCTGACAGGCAAACCTGCCAGAGTGGTAACAGGCAATGTGACAGAAATCCAGGAATTTTGTTGGCTGTCATCCCAAGGATCAAGTGGCCTTTTTGTTGTACCATTGTCTTAAGTTTGGAAGACAGGTATCTGCCAGGGACAACAGGAGCCCCTTTCTGGGAATGGAGAATGCAAGCCCTCCCCCTCCGAATTGTTACAATCCCAAAATTGAAAAGGACTCTCAGGCAAAAAATGTAAGGGGATGGGAATAACAGTTCTTTACTAATGCACATAACAAGATAAACAAAATAACAACAGTAACTATGGTGTTAACAACAAAAGAGAATCAGGGCGCAGTGAGTCTTTTTACCACAGGCACCTCTTTGGGTGCAGTCACTGTCACAGGCGGCCGGGGTGAGCAGAAAGCCCAGGGTGTCACAGCTCGAGATGTGCCAGGAGCTCGGCGGCCGCAGCTGGAGCTGTGGAAAGGTCCCGGCAGCAGCAGGGGGTGCGGGACACGGCGTGGGGAAACCAGAGCAGGAGCGAAGGAACAGCGGGCGCGGGCACCGCGGCACCGCGGCTCCAGCGAAGCAGGCAGAGAGCAGGATCCGAATTCCCGGGCACACACGGACAGACGGTGCTGGGTCACTCCGAGCTGGGCTCCGGTGGTGCGGGTGGAAAATCTCCCCGCAGAGTCAGAGAGCAACAACAGCCTCGCTATCTCCTCCAAGAGAGCAGCTCTCTCCCGCGAGAAGAACAGAAGTGAAGTGCCCCTGCCTCGGCTGCTACCTTCCCTCTTGATTTTTTGGCCATTTCCTTTGTCTTTCTTGAGTACCCCTAAGTACCCAGTAATTAGTTTCCCTAGCAATGTATGGGAGAAAATTCTGTAAGAAAGAAAACCAACCCCCAACAACCATCAACTCAAGTTTTCCAGCAAACATACCAGGTAGGATCCATCTCCAATTCAGTTATAAACTCAGTAGTGGGCCACAAAGACTAAATGGTCCCATATATTTCTAGAATCCCAAGGGATGCTCTTCATATCATTCCCCTAAAGATTCTTCCCCTGTAGCTGCACACACTGAATCTTTTATATTTTGTGCTCCAGGGTGGGTTTCAGGGTGGACACCACACTTTAGCATCCCAATGCTGTGGGGGGCACTTACCAACAGCCAGGTAAAAGGCACACAAAGCCCAGAAAATTTGTAAGAATAGAAGGAAAAGTCAGGGCACTGCTCTGTTTAATTCCTAACAGATGCTTAAATGCCATATAATGTTGCTTAGACTTATAGGTGAGACTAACTCACAACAGCAATCCTGCACGGGACTTTTATCTGCTTTCATCCACTCTGAAAAAATCTTGGATCACAGGCTGTGTCAAGATGGCACTTGAAGGTCTCTGCAGGGGGCAAGAGGGAGAATTCCTTCTTCCAGAATTACCTGTGGGCTCTGCAGCTGCCACTGCATTTCTGAGATAAACTCGGGTAGCCACATCCCAGGAGCTGAAAACTGGGTCTCATCTTCACTCTGCTCTTCCCATTTTTGTCCCTGCTGGTTTCCTGCGTCCCTCTCAGGTATGGATGGACACACACTCTTTTTCATTCACAGCTATGATGGCATTTCTTCCTACTATCTGCAGCTAATTTTGGGGCAAGCAACTGTTTAGCTAATTCTTAAGCTATATATAAAAGTAATTAACATATATAGCTTTATATAATAGTAGTTAACTGTGTATCTTAAATATCTTTGCGTTCACTTTACATACATTACACAGCCCCATATTGAGCAGCCCCATTACACTGAGCAGGACTCACTTTTAAGGAAATTAAGAAAACCACATGGCTTTGTTATCATCATTTTTGCCACTGCTGTGCTGCAGGGAATGAGGATTGCTCCTTTCAGCTTCCAATCTGGAATGTGCTTTTGCTTATCTCAACTATCTGCTGACAGCAAACATGAATGTGATCATCTGAATGTACACATTGGTACATTTACTTTTTTTTTTTAAAACCACCACTTTATGGCAAAACCAAGGGACTGACAGGCAGTAAAAAAAGGAGAGAAAACACATCAGCAGTGATGCTGTTCTGAGGCACAGTAAAGCAAGACACATCTGTCATGAGATAAGGGATCACAAACGTAAATCTTTTTTGCACTTACATACATGTAAGTATGTATTTGACAGTGATTGTGATGTCAACGTGGTACCCAGGCTGTCTGGAAGTCCTGAGAAGAACTGGCAGCTCTTCCCATGATCAAAACCACCTCTCAGCTGAGCTCAGTTAACGCTAGAGCCACTCCTTGGGGATATTTTTAGGTTTATAATAGCGACATGAACTGATGAATCACACTTTCTGTCCTCTCAACTCATCGAGTTTCTGCTTTTACAAATTATCTGTCACACTCCCACTGCCCCCAGAGTTGTGTACTACCCCCAGTCATCTGAAACCTCCAAACCAAGACTCGTTACATCAGTTTATACACCTATTTTCTCCCCAAGAAGATGACAGGGTTCAGACAGCACGTGACTGGGCCTGTGGCTCAAAACTGAACCAGCCATGGGTGAAATCAGAGGCACAACCTCATCACAGGGACACGGCAGCTCCCAGAAGTTGTTCTATAACAAACATTTACCACGGGCTTTTTATGGGCAAAAGGCCACACCCCAAGGAAGAGACTAAAATAAAGCTGCAATAATCCAATTCTGAGTATTTGCAGGCATGTGGAAAGGAGCTGTGAGAAGGTAGAAAGAAATCGGTTGAGAAAGATGCTTGAAGGAAGGAGAACAGAACCTGAGCAAGTCTCAAGAATAGAAAGAGGATTTAGGGCAGGTCACTGAGGTCAGTTCACTGGAAGAGCACTCAGCCTGCACAAATTAAGTGGTTATGGAGTTGTGTTGGGGGAATCCACTGATGAAGGCTCTCAACTGTGGAAAAGTGAGGCTGGAATGGAGGAGGAAGAGAAGTACAGGTATATTTGGAGGAGGAGAACCTCAGAAAAACAACAGGCACGATGGAAAGCATTAGGAGCGAGCTCCTGTGTCAAAAAGAGGCTTTTGGACAGTGTTTCCTTTGTGCTTCCCTAGATTCCAAGCTCAAATTAGCACAGGCAACATTTTGAGGCCGAGGTATCAGATCAGATTTTCGTCTCCCAGTGGGAATCTAAAGTTACAAACCGACTTCAAAAAGAGGCAAGACCCTGCTCATTTCCTTATCAGTGGTTTCTGAAGTAGCTCCTTATCTCTGCAGGAGGGAGCGGCACTCTGAGCTCTGCAGCCCTCGCTGATACCTCACTTCAGAGGCCACAGCTGAAGGACCTGGCTCTGAGTTCTGCCTTACTTACACTGCCCCGACACCCTGCTTTGAAAGTTTCCCAACCAAGCTTTTGTGTCGAGACACACTGCCCCAAGCCCCACAGAGCCAGAGAGACCCGCGGGCAGCGCTGAAGACACGATAAAGCAGCAGGGGAGTTGTTCAGCATTTATTTCTCTGAAGGATTAATTCTCTGCAAGACTTAGGGTCATGAACAGAAACCCTTCAAGCAGCCACAGCTGATCGATCGGTATCTGGGATTGTTGAGGTTGTGAGACTCCAGTGAATGAGGCAGATCACTCAGGACAGAATCAGAAGTTCCTCCTATGCTCTGCTAGGAGGGATAATGTTACACAAGGCTTCTTGGGAACATTAAACCCCAATACAACGTTCATTTATCTGCCCAGACCTGCAGTTCTTTGGGGGGGCATTACATTCACTTGGCAAAGGAGAATCTCCATCTCCACTACACCCAGAGGAACACGAAACAACAGCAGCACATGGCAACACTCATCCTCGTTTAGAAGGAAAGATTTAAAAAACGAGATGGTTTAATGCACTACTTATTCTGCAAAAATTATTTTTTCATTAAAATCAGTTTTATCATAGATCCCTCACAAAGGAATTCAAATTTGAAAGAGCAAAGGCACAGAAGGCAATATGAATGTTCAGCAAGGGACTGAACAGCACAACAGAATTATAAAGTTTTGTAACTTCAGAATGACAACAACTTCAACTGCTGGTCCTGGAAATGATTACATTTAAATTTGGGAAATGATGGGGAAAAAAATCCCCCCAACATCCCAAACCTAGAGCAACCTGCACTCCTACCCCTGAGCATCAATACAAAGCAGGGCCATGTGTCACCACAGCTACTCCTGCATGTTCTCTTCCACACAATTATTGGTTCTGCTGTCACAGGATCAAAGGCAGAAGGCAAGATTCCTTCTTGGGTGGCTCCCAATCCCAAATGCTGCACATATGGCAAAGTACAGCAAATAAAAACCTGATCCCATCACCCTCACTCTGGAAGCAAAAGGTTTTTTTCCAAATCTGCTTTTCGTGGTTTGCTCCAGTCTGAAGGGAAATCCAGGAAAATGCACATTCCGCAGGAAAAAAAAATAAATAAATTAAACCCTATTTGATAGGGATTGAACACCAGGAGAAGGAAGGTGAAAAATGCAGGGGAACAACAGAAAATATTCCAGCTTTTGAAATGATCCACATACCAACCAGCTCTTTATCCAACAATGCCCAGATATCACGAAGCTAAGTGCAACACTGTCAGGCATTCCCCGTTTCTCCTGGACATTTATTATTTAGACATCATTTCGCTTTTATGGCTTCCCTGGAAGGTCAAGATAAATTTTCTCTCATCACCTCCAAGGCCCAGGTTGGTAATGAAACACCTACCCAACAAAATAATTGCTACATTATAGGCTGTAATGCTCCATTGGAATAAGGGGACATGAAATAGCTCTATCCTTCAGGGAGCAGGGCTTCTACTCACAACACCAAGAGCTTTCACATTTCTCTCATTTTTTTGTTTTCTGTTCTGTAATATCATGAATTTCTGGCCAGAGGTTATGCTGAAAGAGATCAAAACAACTTTGCCACTTTCCATCCCTTTCATTGAGCAGACCTGCAAACTGAAAATTAGGAAATCTAGTAACTGTAAGGAAAAAGACATTAAGGAAAATTAATTGTATACAAGAATAGTAATTTTCTGAATGTAAAACTCAGTACTAGTAAACAATACCTCCAACAAAGGGCCAATCAGAATTATCCATCTGAATTTCCTGCTCTCTTCCCAGTGTCAAAGCACAGCCTCTGTTCTTGCTTCCCGTGTTGTGACACTAATTTCAATTTTCATTAAAAAGCCTGGAGTTTGGCCTTCAGATTTGCATTTGTTCCTTGTATATTAACAATGAACTATATTAACATGAAAAAGCAGCTTCAGAAAATGAACTTGTGAGCCACGAGAGGCTGTTTATTATTGTTATCCCTAATTATGTACCTGAACAAAAGCAGGTAAAGCACAAGGACTTGCACTATGGCCATAAGATGCTTTTGCATGCTTTATACACCAAACTGGGGTTGTACATTTTGAATTCCAGTGGTTGGCTCATATTTGATAGAACAATTTAGATTTTTTTTAACTTTTACCACAATGTATGTGCTCAAGCCAGTTCAAATGAGTGCCTGGCAAAGGAAATTGTGAAGAGCTGGGAGGAGAGGATTCACTGGGAAAACTGGGAAAGTTGTTCCATGAAAACTCCTGTTTGTGGAACACCTCACCACAGGCACAGCTGCAGGACTGGACTGTCCTTGCAATAAACAGGGAAATGTTTAAGGCAGACAGATGCAACAACCACCTATAAAGCAGAGTAACCTGATAAAGCTCTTTTTAGCAGCTACTGTAATAAAGAACCTTGATCTGCAGCGCACAAAGCAAAGTGAATTTCTGTAAATGTGCAAACGTGGGCTGAGTGTGGCTTCACTCCTCTCAGTGGTAAGAACTTCCAAGGGCAGCTGCACCAGGCTGGGTCTGCTCACAGGTCTGGGATAGATCTTATTGGGATATTGCTCTCTAGAAGCAGAAAAATTTATTTATTCTACTTTCCCCTGCTGAGGGGTGGAAGAATGATACAGAGTTTTGTAACAGTCCTATGTTTGTTACTGTATGCTTCTTATAGTATTTATTCCCACCATAAACTGGGTCCAAAAAAATCACAATTTCCACTGATTTAAGGTTTGATTCTGCAGTGCATATCCCCCCACATTACCTGTAGGGACTACTTCCAGGAATAAAGGGAAATATTCTGCTTTATGAACACCTTGACTTCAAACAGAGTTACTCCTGATGCATATCAGAGTGAACAGAAAGGGGATCAGAATGAGATGGGATCTTGCATAAAGCTTCTAAGAGAAAAGGAAGAAGTGTGCCCATCCACTCCTTCATGTAGCACCAATCAGGAAGATGAGATTAGTCCACAGGAGATGAGAGGATAAAGCACTTGTTTTCATGCTGGAAATTGCAGTTTCCTGCTGGTTAAGTCTGTCACCAACTCAAGAGGATGCGCTCACCCAGAACTCTGACCCGGGCTGCAGCTTCCTCCTGCTTCTGACTCAAAGAAAGGTGTTTCAAGACTTGTTCCACACCCTCTGATAAGGCTGCAGGGAAGTTTCATGTTTATCTCATCCTTCTCTAGGAAATACCCATGATGTAACAGCTGCTCAGGACTGCAGGTGATGCATTGGCAAGGGGTGAGTCAGTGGTACAAAGGAAGGGATATTTGCCTGTCAAATTCCACCCATTCCAATGTTTCTGTGCAGAGCTATCACCACACAGGGCAGCTCACATCCAACACCACAGAAACCAGGATCTCACCTGGAGGTACCAAATGATGTTTTAAAAAGATCCAAATTATTCTGTCAATTTTAGCTAGGTTTTATTCTTTATCAAAATTTAATCACAGAGGCCACATTATACTGGCTTCTGTCAAAAAGTGAAATCCCATTTTCCTTTTTCCTTAAGGAGCAGATTCACACCCTCAGCCTTGCAGTGTTTTGCGTCTCAGAATCCAACCCAACAGAAAATTGCTTTTATAGTTTGGAAAGCCAGTTTTCCATTGAGTCAGCAAACTGATCCAGCTTGCCCACAAGTCAGAGCTGCCAGAGCAAACACAAACAGAGGGAGCACATGGCTGGTCCAGGGAGAACAGGATCTCCTTTCACTGGCAGCCCAAGCCAGGGCTGAACTCGAGGTAACACAAACCTGCACCCTGAATTGGCTCTGACTGACTCACAGGACACTGAGGGATCTCTGGACAACTACAAAAGTTGCTGATTCCTCTTCTCTCTCATTTGAGAAGATTTAACAGATGTTAAGGATTTTGCTAAAACAGTTTTTGTATGTAAGTGGTGACAGAGGTTGGCACAAAGCTCTGAATAAACACAGGAAAAACAGACCCAGAAAGCATTTGTGAGACTTTGCTGATGAAACCTTGTCCACACGCTACGGACTCAGGAAAAACAAGATTTACCAAGTTACTGATTATTATTATTATTATCAGGGATATCTATGCAAGCTCTTAGCAGTTTTCAGAACAGTCAGGAGTTGCCACTCTATTGCAAATTTGGGGCTTTCTCCAATTCTCAAGCACAAGTGTTAAATGAGCAGAAAAATATTTTTTAGAAGAACAACATCAAGAAAAAAGGCAAAACATCCATCTTTTTATTCTTCACGGGTATTAAACACTGCAGGCTGAAAACAGCAGAAAACAACCAAACCCAAAAAACAGCAGAAAACAACCAAAACAACAAACCAAAGAAAACTCAGAAAGAAGCTTTTTTTTTTGTTTTGATCTATATTTAAAAAATCAGGCTCCTAACTTTTGAATAGCCAGGCTAGGATTTTGGAATATTGGAGATGCTAAAAGAACCAAGCCTTGATCCTGCAAATAAGAACTCTTTAGCATTCCAGGACTGTCATCAATATCAAAACAATATGTAAAGTATTTTCTGCTGGAAGGGTCCTTCTGATTTATTTGAAAGGCTCCAGTAATTTATACTAAGTTCCTTATATTAGTGCTCTTTTCTTCTGTGGTTAATATCTTTAATATTTAAAGGATGTCAATTATAAGCATTAGAACTTTTATACCATCATCTATTAATGTCTTTTTTATTATTATTAATTTTGGTATTTGAATCTTATGCCAGCTCTGAGGAGAAAATTTGGAATTTAGGAATTCACACGGTAATTATTTTATTTCTGCCATGCAGGTCTTTACTTAATACTGTCCAGAAAACTCACCTGGTCAAACAGAACCTGCCCAGCTTGAGTTAGGGGGTACTTTAAATTCAGGTTGGCCTTTTCAAAACTGAGTAAAAAGGTTAAGCTGCTCAAGATGAACTCCCCAAGCAACACCAACACCAGCACACTCTGAACCAGGGCACTTTCCAAGGGAGGAAAGAATCCCAAATGGCAGCAGATGCTCATTGTTCAGATGTATAATTCTGCTGCGGAATATTAGAGTTCTTTTTCAATCTCAAGTTTCCAAAGATGAAAAGAACTGTTAAGATTAGAAACAACCCAGTCAATCTGACAAGAGAGTCAGATTTGGGGTCTAATTCTAGAGGACAACATCCTTTAGCACACAGGCACGTTTTACACAGGCTTTTTAAATGGCTTTCACATTTATTTTGCCTCTCCATCACTGACAACACAATACAAAACTGCCTGAACTTAAAATATGCATTTCATTTCCACTACAATGGATTTATCTTTCCAGCAGATGTTGTGTGGAATATCCAGTGATTGCAAGATGTTTTGATCTAAAGTGATGACTAAAACGTGCACCAATGACCCCCTTTCTTCAGGGAGATTGGTTTCTTGCAAACCTAGTTGCTATAATTTGTGGGACAGCCTTAAAACTCCAGGCACCAAGATGAAGTGTCCACAGCACTATATTCTAAAGAAATACTGATTAAAGAATGTTGTTTCTGATCTCTAGGCCAAGACTTCTCAGCAGATCAGGTTTCCTTATTTTGAGGAATTTTATTTGGAAATCTGGAGGAATATTCCTCCTGGAAAACAATGAAGGCAGTTGTTTGAAAAGCAGAAGCTGACCTGGATTATCAATGTCAGGGCAAGAACTTCAACTGCTTGATGTAATTTTGAGTAAGCAGGCCAGGGAAAGTGCAGAGCATTTGTACAATAATCACACAAGCATTCTTCTTAACTGTTGTCTCCTTGGCTTTGAAAACCTCTGCTGCAGAAGTGGAATGTTTGGAAGTGTCATGGAGGTAACTGTGTAAGCAAAGCCCACAGTAATATGATCTCTTATTAACACAGTGTCTTATGCTCACTGTTCCAAGGGTTTTGGTCAATCCTATATCCAAGAATTGTTATTTCACTCTCCATAATTTTTCTCCCAGACCTTCCAACCTATTTTCTTAACCAAGTGATGGTTATTTTTGACTTCTGTAACTCTCACTCTGGTCTCTGCTGTGACAGTGTCCAGAAAATGTGGTGTCTGTTCTTCATNTTTTCTGAGGGGTTTAATTGCTTTTGCTGGCAGTGATTTGATGCTTCTGTGTAACTTTGTCCAATGTTTGCTTAACAAGCCTTCTTCAACAGACTGCACGTCAATAAATAAATTTTTTTAAAATTGTGAAACAATTTACACTCTTGATTTGCAAGTTCAAGCCTACTTGAAAAAAATCAGACTGAAATCAGCTGTAAGCATAGAGACCAGAATTAAATTAACTTCCATCAAAAATTTTACATCTGTATTTCAATTAAGCTCAGAGTTAATTGTTAACTGTCTTAACTCCTGAGCCATCAAAGAGTTAAAAAAATAAAAAGGGAAAAAAAAAAAAGAGATCAGGCTTTGATGCCAACTCTGGAAGTTGCTGAGCTATTAATCAGTAGTTATCAGTTTGCCTTAGATGACTAAAACTCATTAATATAAACGAGAAGCCTGAAAGGATCACATTAGTGTGTTATCAGTTTCATCATTTACAACCCTGGAACAGCTAAAAGAGTTAAGCTATCACACACTGCACTGAAGGATAATTTGGCATCATTAATTTTGTTCTGCCATTTGCCAAACATAATTGGGAATGATAAGGGCTTGGAAATCTGAAGTCATAGCTTTCACCTACATCCCTTTATTTTTTCCTCAGAGTCCTGGCATTTAATGAATGAAAAAGCACCAAAACCATTCAAAGGTTTTAATAACTTGAATTTTGGTGAATAAATTTCACATTGCTTTTGATTTCAGAGATATATCCATCATAAAAGAACAGTGCTGTGGCAATTATTTCCAAATTTGTTCACTCTTAAAGGGCCTTTTACAATTTTGTGTAAAACGTGGCACACAAGGAATGTGGTGAAATGGAAACAGTTTCTTCTTTGCTAGTTAAAAATTAAAAAAAATTTTGTGTATATGGCCAACAATGAGTAAAATGAATTCTCTCCTCAGCCTCATTCACACTGCCTTTGAGTAAAAGCTTAGTATTTTGATAGTTTATGAATAAAATAATAAAAAGTAATGGATAAATATTAAATATGACTCATCAGATCCAACCTATCTCTGATTTCAGACTTGCAAAACTTAGGTAGGTCAGGGAGAGCAATTAAATAAATTCATGTGTGGAAAATGCCTGTTCCTGGTCACTATAATTCACCTAAAGGTGTAAGGAAAGCTAAAAGAAGGAAGGTGTTACAATGGCATTGGTGGGTAAGTGTGCTGGATCAGGATTATGGTTATTTATTTACACTCCAGATCTACATTCAAAATAAGCTGAATTAGCTCCACTGTAGCTGCATCCCTTGGATCCAAGAGGCTCTGCTAATTTCAAGGAATCATTCCCAATGAGACAAGAACAAATCATACCTGTGCTTTCTAAAGAGATGTCATTCACTGCACAGAAGGAAAGCATTCATCTTTCACATTTTGGCACTTCCCAGATAATCCCTTTAGCCTTTGGGTTGATGCACTTTATAGAAATTCAAAATAACCATCCACCAGACTTATTTCATAGCGCAGCCTTTTATGATGCTCTTCAAAGAGCATTCTTATTCCAAAGAGATAAGGGAGTTCTTTTGTCACATTGACAGAGAGACTTTATTATCCTTTAATGGAAACTTCATCATCTGTGGCAGTTTTGAACCTTAAGGAGGTTGTGCTATTAAGACACAACAGACGTGCTACTTTTAACCATTAAAAGTTATCATTCAAGAAAAGCTCTTTCCACTTTTCTTGATCTATGGTGATGTTATACAGGATATTTGCTCTTTTCTTGCATCACAAGAACACCCAAATTACAGTCCTCATCCCAAAACTCCTGAGTTGTTTTTTTATAATGAATTGTTTTGAAAGCAGTTTTTAAAGACAAAGGATAAACAAAGGCTTCTCAATTCTGCGTCCTGAAATTCTGTACCGTTAGCTTGACTGACAAACTGAGACATAACCTTCTGCAAGCCAATAAAGGATTAAGTCCATGAAAACGTATTTGAGAATATCTTTACTAAACCTCCTTTGGTACAATTTGAGGCCCTTTCCCTTTGTCCTGTCCCTGTTCCCTGGGAGCAGAGCCCGACGTGGCTGCTGCACCCTCCTGTCAGGAAGTTGTGCAGAGCCAGACGGTCCCCCCTGAGCCTCCTTTTCTCCAGGCTGAGCCCCCCCAGCCACTCCAGACCCTTCCCCAGCTCCGTTCCCTTCTCTGGACTCACTCCAGCCCCTCGATGTCCCTCCTGAATGGAGGGGCCCAGAACTGAGCACAGTATGATTCCTTTCACGTTGGCATAGATTATTTCTCAGGTAAAGTTCCCATTTTCTCCGTACTCACACTGCCCACGCACAGCTTACACAGAATGCAAGACGTCAAGGAGGAACAAACTTTTTCCCAGGAATTCACCAGCACTGAAGCTTTGTTAACCACAACTCCTTGGATTTACATAATCCCAGAGTTTGAAAAACGTAAAAGCATCCACTACCAAGGGTGGTGTTTGTGAAAGCGTCTCAGGGGAATAATTTTGCAACCTGCTGACAGACACTGTGTAAACACACGAGTCTTGGGGGAACCTTTTCAAAAACGTGTGGAGCATTTTCACTCTGGCCAAGTAATGAAGCTCACACCAAACCACCCCAAGGGGGGTTAACAAACACCCCTTATTGTTCTGTACCATGCTCAGTAAACAGCAGGTACAGGATGTTCCTTGTAGCGCTAGAACTACACCAGTAGGAAAGAAGAAAACCAGTAACGTTCCCACGGTAGCAGTAAGTTCATTTTGCTCATTAGTTTTAGAAGTGAGGACAGATTTCATGCAATTGAGATGCCGGAAGACCCACAAAGTATTTTATTTTCATTAATATAACTGGCTGAAGGGGAGTTGTTCCCAGACTTTCAGAGCACTTGCTGTTGGACAAGGGAAAAGTTCAACTTCATCTCCCACTGATTTCCTGGGATGCCTCTGTTCAAAACCTGCATCTTTACATGCAGCAGATATTAAGGATGCTTTTCCAAGGATGAGAACAAACCTCACCAAACCTGCTTTGAACCCAGCCATGCCTTACAACCACACATGCAATTCAAACCAAAGTGCTGCCACCAGGGGTTAATGAAGAGGCTGAGAGAAAAGTGCTAATTATCAGGGTCAGAATGGTATCCACACCCATTATTACTTTATACAGTGCAGCAATTCCTTATTTCTATTATTTCCAACACTGGACACTAACTAGTTTCCTCAAGAATTAAAAAAATAAAAATAAACTGGTCTAGTGCAAGGTGTCCCTGCCCACAGCAGAGGGTTGGGAACAAGATGGTCTTTAAGGCCCCTTCCAACCCAAACCATCATAAGAATCAATGATGATTTTTTTTTTAAATCTTTTTCCTTCCCCTTTGCACTTGCACAGTAGATTTAACAGAATCCAGACTTCTTGGCCCACACTGCTACAATTCCCATTAGTTCAGAGGGTCCAAGTCTTGCAGAAATGGAACAGGCAATACAAAATGTAGGATTAAACCCTGGCCACGCCATAGAAGCAAAGAGGTTTTGACATACAGAGGGCAAGTAGGGAGCATGTAAGCAGAAAAATGAATAAAATTGTAAAACTGCAAAGCAAGAGGTTCCAAGAGCAGCAGACTATTTCCAACACAGCCAAGCAAGTGGAGTAGTTTAGTACAAGGCAAAGCCACTTATGTTTGGGCTAAAACTCAAATTCAATCCCAGAGATTAGATTCTGAACCCAGATTTCACTACTGTGTTCCTGAGGGGTGTTGGTGACTCCCACAGCTCCAGCAGCTCTGCCAAATACATTAGCCCAGCATGGATTCAAGTCAAGAGATGGCATTTTAAAATTGCTCATGTGATGTCTCCAATTCTACTCTGATACCATAAATATAAGTCTGTTTGCAGTATAAATCCATTCTGGAAATGTACCTGATGATAAAAGATGACAGCATCTATTTTAAATGCAATTATTATTTGAAAGGTGCTCGTTACTGCTAAATGATTCCTCTTTGATAGAGCTCAGTACCTGCAACACACACTGGTATTCCACTGGAATTCCATGCTCCCAGGAGCAAGCAGTTCCCTAAACTGCTAATTAACGTGATAACACGAGCGCTCCACTCAGATACTCTGTAATTGAGCTTGGGGTAGAGAAAGAATAAGCTCTGCCATCTGTATCTGCGCAGAGGGAAGTGCTTGATTTGGACTGGGATGGGGATTCTTTTGGTCTCTCTTTGGCCAAAGGGGAAACCCCTCACAGGGGATTGCTTGCTGAGATCTTGAACTCATTGTGTTCATGCTGATGGTGCGTCAGCACCTGATGTGCTTTGTGGGAAGTCTGTCAAGCTTTGTTTGCAAATTTTCTACATATTTTTTAAAAGCATTTGTGCCACTGTTTCCTCCCCCCCTCCAAGCAGTTCTGAATAATTAAAGCGTTTTTACAAATTTTGTAATTAAAAGACCTCCTGGAGTTACTATAGTAACAGGGTCTTTAGAAATCAATTCAATAAAACAAAAAAATGGGGTTGATTGGTTGGCTTTGATCTTCTTTCTTTGTTCACTGGCATTAAGAATATTCTGAAAGATCATATTTTTTTTCCCCCTCAACTGCAGAGTTGTTATATTCCAGGACGTACAGTGTGTAAGCTTTAGTATTCATCATCAAACCATGGAACAAACAGGGACAACTTTCTGGGTGCTGTTTTCGTTCTGGGACCAACCCTGACAAACACAGAGCAACTCCATTTATTCAGCCTTAAGACAGCCTTGTCAAATGTTTACCACTACTTATTTTGCATTGAAACAAACACCTGGAAAAACTCTCAACCATGATACTCCTTTTAGTGAATATTCCTCCAAAAATGCAACCCCGCTCAAGTCACAAGAACAAAACTCAGAGCTCATAAATTTCAAGGCAGGATCCAACTGGATGGTGCAGTTAACTTGCTTTAGTGCAAGTGCTCTGCTCAGTTTTACTTCCATCAGCACCTGACTCTACAGGTTTCTGTTTCACGAGTGTTTCCACTTTGAAAAATCACTTTAAAGTAATGATGAGCTCTTCTTTAACAGCTCTGCTCCTTCTCACACTAGGTAGGTACTGAGACAGATCATTGCTCTTAGGGCACAGATCATGCCTTTTGCACTTTTCTGTTCTTTTACTTCAATTTCTAGCCAATAAAAAAAAATCACACCAGAAATTTGTACTAGGGAAAATATTCAACAGGGAGACACCAATTAAAAGACCACAACAGTCTGGATCTGGCGGCACAAGTCCTCTTCTGCTGCACCTAAACACAGGTGCTGCTTGCTTTGGGATCCCAACCCATCAACAGCACAAACACAGCTCGATGCAGCTGCCACCCATGCTGGAAGGGCAGGATTTGCACTCCAGAGCCTTTCCCAGGAAGGGATGAGCTCAGTTCCCAGAGCCAAGTCTGGCCTCTGCTGCAAGCAGCCACCTCCAACACGGTTTCAATTTGCAGTGACGAAAATGAAACTTTTCCCCCATAAGGGACAATTAGCTTTCATTAAGATATTTATATTATTTACTGGAATTGATGTCTTCCAGAGGCTGACCTGGAACAGAGACCAGACAGAGCAAAAGGATAAAGCAGGTATTTATTAAAAGGCCTCCATGGGCACACCTGGGCCACACAAGAGCCCAGCTGGGCCACACCCAAGATGCACCCGAATGGTCACAAAATGGACCCCCCAATCACGAGGTCCCACACTTTATTAAGTTCTGGGCCATCAGTGTATTAGAGTCAAATTGTCCAACAACAGCTTCAGGTTATGAAGCTCCATCCTCCTTGTATTTTTCTTTTCACTTCACCGTTGTTTTTGTTCTTGGGCCTGAAAGTTGTATCGTTTGTCCTTGGTAGCCAGCTAGAGAAGGAATTGTTTTGTCTGCCTACTCTGTGAAGAGAGCTTAGTAGCACTTAATATGAAACCCAGAGCCACACACTAAAATAGCAGAGAATCTAAAAAATATTTTAAAAGCTAAAACTTAAGGCATCAGGATCTGCTTGGAAAATACTTTCATGAACATCTCACTGCCTTGCAGAAGATGAAACTACAAATCTGAATGTCAAAATCCTACCCACAGATATGGAATGCTCTGCCTATCTCTGGTGTCTGTCCTGGGATGCTGGCATGGCCCCACTTGGTCCTCACCCATCAGTCGTGCCCAAGCTCCAAACCAACACCATTCCAGGGACTCCCTGCAGCCCCACTTTCCCAACTCTGCCGCTGTAACTCCACTGGAAACTCCGTTTTCCTTGGAAGAACGTTTGAGTGCCCAGGTAACTGGGCAGACTGGGGAGGAGGTGGAGAGATCCACACTCAAGTCCTGTCCTGCCTTGTGGTAGGAACACCAGAAGGTGTTAGACCAGCTCTGCAAGGCACATCAGGATGAATCCAGCCCACAACTTACGCAGAACCAGTGAGACCAACACTTGGAAATTATTTTTCTCCAGAGGAAGAGACATTTTAGAACGAATTTAGCAACAAGGAAATTCAGCCACTCATAAATCAATAGCATTTCCAGAGGTTTAGCATGACTTATGTAAAAGCTGTTCTTCATGTCTAATTTAGGACTGTTGTTACAAGTTTACCCAAGCAGATAAATTTATGGTCACACACATTTATGGAACGGGCCTAAATTTCCATGCAGAACTCGATTTTACTTTAAATAGCCAAGTTTACTGAGTAACTAATTTTTATTGGTCTGAAGGGCCATTGTTTAAAACAGGTTTCTTTGTAGATAAGAGATAGGCACTCAGATGCTCATTTCAGATACACGACTGGAGCTCAGATGAATACCAGATCCATTTGGTGTAGTCAAAGCCTGATCTGAAAGCAATAAATCACAACTTTTTGTTTTACATTTAAGTTATGCTAGTGAACTTCCTCAGGCCTTTAGAATTTTCTATCTGTAATTAAAAAAAGAAATCATATTCTTAGCTGATTAATGACAGAAGCTGCTTTTATCTGTGCTAAACCAGTTCTTATTTAATGTAACCCTGAACTGAGTTGCAGTTCTAAAAGGAGCCATAAAAACAATGAGGGATTGATTTTTTTTTTTGGTAAAGTTTTATAAAATAGACAGTGATGAACTCTCTATACAGCTGCCATAAAGAAAAATGCAGTAGCAGATGCATCCCCCTTCGCCTTCAGCATCTACCAGAGGGCTGTAAAAGAAATAAAAACTCCTCCTGGGAAGGACCAAATGGAAACAGACTGAGATTTCACTTTCAACACGGAAAGGAGTTTTGTAATCAAATCATGTGTAATGCACTGAGAGTTGGCTCAATCCAAGAAGGCAGTTCCCATTCTCAACTTGCTGCAGGAGCATCTCTCTCCAGCAAAATTCCCTGCAAAACCTCTAGCCAGAATAATTCCTTAAAATGAACAGTCAACACTCCATGGCCTAAGCATGGCATAACCTTCTGTTCCCTAAGTCTCAATCAAACTACCCTCTGATAACTTCTCAATATCCAAAGGAGTTTCAGGAAGTAGCATCCCATTTCTTGTCTGGGGATAGAACACAATGCTGAAGATGCTTTGCTGTGTTGTGTCCCCCCTTCACTGTTTATGGGCTGTAAATTCATGTGGTCCTGGGGTTGCTCTGAAAACTCCTGAATTCTGCTGCAGCCTCACAGCACATCCAGGACACCTCTGTTTCAATTCCTGAAGAACTGACAGATGTCCTGAACTAACAGCACTTCTGGCCATTAGGTAGCACCACAATATCAACTCAGATTCAAGGGTTCTTTCCAGTTTTGCCACTTTTTGGTGTCACTTTAAACAAATAACTTCTGCATACATTTCATATTTCCCTTTTGGTTTTAAACTTGCAATACTTTCTGCCTTACTAAGCACTACAAAGCTAATTTAGTACTTGCAAAACACCAACAAGAAGTACTTTATAAAAATTCCAAGTTATTTATTACAATAGTAAGTCTTATAGGCTTATTTATATAAGGCTTGAGCCCTTGCAGTGTTTTGTAAGCAGGGTGTGAGGTAGAAGCAGCACACAAATTCTTGTGTGTCATCTTCTCCACCGCTACGCTGCCTACAACACTTGGGAATCCGCACAAACACCCAGAGAACCCACACAGCTTTTCCATATAGCTGAAAGGGGAAAAGAGGCTTTCCTCATGTGCCTGGTATGCCCTAATCCTGCTCAGCTGGAGAATATTTTAAAAAAGAACGATGACAGCCTCTGACGTACCCAGCAAAGTCATCACCAATGCCATGCAAACTGAATCCAAAAATAGACAACTGACCTTCAGAGAGAGAAAGAGACCTTCCCATCATTTGCAACAAGGAAACCACCTTGACTTATCAGAAAGCAGAAGTTGCTGGGCTGAGCCAGTGTTTGTCACTAGGCAGATACCTGGAGGTTGCTGCTGGGGAGCTGCACCAACATGTTCTGTAATGAGGTTTCACAGTGCTCTGCTCTTTTACAACATGGAAATATTACCCAAATGTGGCTGGCTGTACACAGGGTATTCCTTAGAATATTCCATCATGATACACTAACTTTCAATCTGACAGAATGCCACAGCTGACCTGAATGGAAATCCCCAGAGTTACCTGGCTACTTAGTTTTTCACTGCTCTTCTTCATGACTGTCCCAGCCTGCCAGGCTGGAGAGAAAACATCAGATGAACAAGCAGTTCAAAGCAGGTGTGGAATTTATCGCAAACATCGGTGATTTTTACTGCAGTAAGGTCTTGCAGTTATTTTCACTGAAGGCTTGATGCTCATGGTATAAAATCACTGCTAAAGATTCCCATCATCAACTGGTGCTGTGCCAAGTGCAACCTGTCCTCTGGAATCTTTGGCTCTAAACTTTCACACAGGGAGAGCGAAAAACCTCAAAACTTAAACCACACAGGACATCTAGAATTCAATCCCAGCTCTAATACTGACTTGAAAGGTGGTCTTGGACAGTTAATTGAATTTTCAGTGCCACATGAATATAATGGGTACGGTGCCATACTAATTAGCATCAATATTCAACATAAATAAAGTCAGGCCTTGCTGAAAAAATAAAAAGGTACTCAAAATACAAGAAAAATTTATCCCATACATGTCTTTATTTTCATAAAGGGATCTGTTTTCCTTCTCCTTTTTTCCCCAAAGGGATCAGTTTTCCTTTTCCCACAGAACCCCAGCAGTGAATGAGGATCCCATTTTTCAAACCTTGTCACGTTTATTCACCCACAGTCTTCCATCCACTGCTACATTCCCCAGAAATAACGTGGACAAACTTGGAAAGGTTTGCAAATATTCTGACTGCATCCAGGCCAATCAGACAACATAAAAGCAGGAATAATATTTGATCCCTCAGGAAAGCACGGGACACCCCTAGTCTTCCCCTCACCTACATGCTCTTCACAGGATGCTACTACAGAACTAACCACAGTGTACTACTATTACAGTACATCCATTCAGTGCTGGGTTCCCTGCTGTTCTGTTTGTTCACAATAATTCTCATTCTTGGTCATCCCTCCCTTTTTTTTTTTNAGAATTCTGAGCAATTTGTTTTGCAATCTCCACCTCCTGCTTGGTTTCCAAACCACAATATTCACACACAATATTCACACAATATTTTTAAAAGAACTTACCTATCCATGTCTTCTTCACAACAGAAAATTACCTTTGCTTTAAGTGCATGAGGTTTTTTTGTGGGCAGTAAGTGTAAGTTTAAAGTTAAGCTGCTGTTAATAGACTGTCACTGGCACCAGTGAAACAGGTTTCTCACAATGCATCACAACAAGCTTTCCTACTGAAACTGTTTAAAGCACATTACCAGTTTCTTGTGTTTGTTATTTGTGATAAAAATGTAAAGATGAACCCTCTCGAAGTCAGAGCTAAGCTACATACCCAAATTCATGAGCTGCTGTGATTAAGAGCAGCTGAGCTGCAAAGAAAAAAATTACAACAGAATGGAAAAGTGCCAAACCAGATCAAAGAAGTGAGTGAAGCCTGGAAAGACCTATTTAGCTCAGAATCTGAACAGCTTTTTAGACAAATAACGAGATCCCACTGCCTTCAGAACACAAGAGACCTTCATCCTAACACTGCATTTCTGCTATGAGAGTATTTCACAATTTTCAGTATTCCCAAGAATGGGAGCAGTCCCATTTGTGGTATGGGACCTTTGAAACACCAGATGGGTGTACATCCACACCTGGGGAGCAATGCTCCCTGTACCACTTGTCCCAGCTCTGACTCCAAATCTCTCCAGCTACTGACTTGTATTTGCAACTCAAATGCTTTAATCTCCTATTAATCTATTCTCAGATTAATTTATTCTGAGATAAAAGCTGTAATAGAGAATGTTCTTTCCCCTTTTGCAATCCCAGACTCCAGTTCCACTGTCTCAGTGTCATCCCGTCAATGGTCACGTTTTTGGGAAGGCTTTTTGATATTTGTGCTTGTAGAGAAGACACCAGATACAACTACAGTGGGATCAGAAACATGTAAGTAAGTACACGGTGTGCTGGATAAAGCTTTACAAATTCCCTCCTAGTACCTGGGGAGGGAAATGAACCAGCAGCAGGGCTCGGCTCTGCAATGAGAAAAGTTTAATTAATAGCTTTCAGCACAATGCAGAGGTGGTTCCTCCAGAATCCTGGGACTGGGAGAAGCTCACTCCTGTCTGGATTTACAAGCAGAGTACCTGTACAAGCAGCCCAAACATCCCACCAGCTAAATCCCAGGACACAGATGACGAGTTACACGGGGAGCCTGCATGGGGTTGTACTGCTTTATAAAAAGGGTTTTACTAGCACACGTTTCAGATGACTTGAGTGCTCAGTAGTGGCTTCCTGAATAATGTGGCTGGCTCAAACTCACACCAATAAAACTTTTACACCGGACCAAACTGCCACCTAGTATTTTAACATCACACATTATGCAGGGAAGCTGTTTTAGAGAGCCTTAAATGCTCTGTCTTTACTCTACTTCCTCACGTCTCCAGCGATTCCACAAGCTGCCAGGAGCAAATGGCACCCAGCTGCAGAGTTAGAGGCACAAACACAACATTTCTCAAGTCCCTTGAAGGGAACTTGTTATTAAACAAAGATGAGAAGCACTGACAGGCTCTGTCTGGCCAGAAAAAGCCCGTTTCTCGACCTGTGTTTAATACAGGGCTCGCCTGTGACAGATGCACAGCCTGGACCTGATTTCAGGGATGCTTTCCTGAATTAGCAGAGCCGCATCCATCGGGACGCAGGCGAACCTGGCTCTGAGCCACCTCCAGCTTCTGAACCCTCGTGTGTGCGAGGAATCAAAGGGCTGGTCACATCCCCCGAGTGGAATGAATTAGTTCCTGACAAAAGATAACATTTTCCTGGAGAACGTGGCTCCCTGAATGAGAAAGCGCTGAAAGGAGCTGCATTTCTGTAACGTGAGCGTGTGTTTAAGGGTCCCGTCTGGACAATCTGCATGTAAATGAGGCAACATTTAGTTGCAAGTATCTCTCGAAACTTAAACTGGCTGCACATTCTGAAAGTTAAGTAAAAACAGAACCACGGGAGAGAACCCCTAATTACCACATAGCGAGGGGACTGATTAAAACCATCAGGGCACGGATCCTGTGTTTCATTAAATAAATATACCAAGTTGAGCTTTATTGTTATTTTAGCTGATGAAGGAAAAATAAAGTCTACCTCTGCATGCACGAAATTAACTAAATTCAAAGTCTCACTGGCAACAAGGGTAGTGAAGGATTTTTTCCCCCTAATGTTTGTATTTAAGTAGCCCGCTACAGTTACTCAGATTAATATGAAATGTTGAAGTACAGATAACCTCCAGCATTTTTAGCATCTACACAGAGCCATTTCTTTGGATTTCACATGACAGGGTGTAACTAATAAATGCAACATTAAAATACTATTTTAATTATTTGCTTTTTCAACTAAAAGCAGAGAGGAATTACAGAGCATTTCGGTGTAATGGACAACACCACCACCTCACTCATTCTCCAGCTCATGGGGGGTTTTTTGCTGCTTTCCGGCTACTGCATTAAGTATTCAAAACTGACTGCCAAGAGCTTGAGCAAACAGCCTCGGTGAGGTCATTTCTGGGTAGCAATTTCACAGGGGGTTTACTTCAATTAGAGCAAGACAGACATGAATTTGTGTGGAGGGAGCATGTTCCCTCTTGCTACTACCAAGCCCAATTTAGTTCCACTGCTCCGGACAGGAGAACACCATTTTCTGGGATATACCAATATTTGCAGTCTATACCTCGTTAGTCAGTATTATCTCTGCTGACATTTTCTGGAGTCTTTAATTACGTCAAAAAGAAGTCTCCACTCTTTTCCCATCTTTTTCCATCCCTCTGAAGGAACCCTGCATCCAGGAATGGCACTGCCGGCTAATGGGATCCAGCCTCTTTAAGGAAGGGTTCAGCACAAGCTCAACATTTCCACAGGACAGAAAGTTACAACTCTTATCAGTTATTTTTACTAATTACTTCAAAAACTCGAGATTTAGGAGCTTTGTTCAAGAGCTGAACAAGTTAAGTAAGACAGAATAACTTTCAGTGTCAAAGCCTCCATCCCCCTCTCCCTCCCAAAGTTTATAACCCTGGAAGGAAAATAAATGAAAGTTGGAAGAAAAGCAGTGTGGCTACTCTGAAATTTGCACAGTCACCAGCATTGCTATTTTAATTGGTATAAAATCCTCTTCAACTGCTTGCTTTTATATTATTGGTCTGTAATTTTTGGTGGTGACGTTATGTTTTTAAGGGTTATGTAAGACTAAAACATAATCCTGTACCTGTTTTCTTGGGCAAGCAGTGTTTAGAGCCACATTTTTCCAAAGAAATGTTGAATGAGGCTTTGGTTTTTGTGCAAGTTCCACAATGCAGTGGGTAGAGAAACCAAAATACTTGCTTCTCACCTCTCCAGTTGCACAGAGCGCTTCAATTCTCCAAGTACATGGAGGCAGCATTCATGTAAGTGACTGTAAATTTAGAAAGGGCAGCCAGTGATGAAGAATTACAAAAGAGAGTCTGCTGTAATCTTCTTTCCCACCTTCTAAGCTTAAAATCATCAGGCAGGTTGTGCCTTCAACTCTAGTTGGGGGGACAGGAAAGGAAAGGAGAAAGAAAACAAGCACTGAAACCTGAGACCACATCTCAGGCAGAAGCAGACTCACAACAGCCAGACTTCAAACCCTTGGTTTTGAAGGTGTCTGGACAGTGAAAACACTGATATTCTCGCACACAGCAATAGCTATAACTCAGGTGAGTTTGCAAAAAAAAATGTAATGTCCAATTGCCACACAGAAGACTTTAAGAATTTTTGTTGGTTTTATTTTGCTGGGTTTTTGGGGGAGCTTTTTGGTGGTTTGGAGATGCAGTGGCTTTTTCATTTTTGCGTCATTTCATTTTTTTTTAAACATCAGAAATAGTTTTGACTGTACCAATGAGTACAAAGGAACTCAAGAACCCCTGCTTGTGGCAGCAAGCATCCCAGTCATGAGAAGGCATTTCTCTATGGAAACTCCAAAGGGCTCTCTCAGTTTCATGCTCTGACAGAATGAAAATTCTACATTCAAAACTTCTCTTTTTCCACCTCACAAAGTCACAGCCTCACCCACATAATTCAGCAGCACTTTCCAACCTGAAAGGTCTTCCACACTCTAGGTGAGGCAGAGATGAGAGCAAACCACACAATATAATGTAAGGATAATGATCAGAGAACAGCAGCTGATCCTGAGGTCCACCTTGCTCAATCGCTTCATGAGCAGCCTCAGAAGGTTTGTGGGGAACACTATTTTAGGCTCCCCACTTCAAGTGGGATGTGGATAAACTGCAGAGAGACCAGATGGTCTCTGCCTGGAAATGGTGAGGGTACAGGAGCTGGGCTTATAGGGTCTGGCTTTGAGGACACTAAAGGCCAATCTAAAAAGCACCTACAACTACCTGAATGTGGCTACAAAATTTATGGAGTTAAACTCTTCTCAGAAGCAGCACGTGATGGGCACTGGCACAAAGAGCAACTTAAGAGCCTCAAGATGGACATCAGGAGAAACTGCTTCATTAAAAGTGAGCAGGTTGCTCAGGGAGACTGGGATCTACCACAGGGGTGTTTCCAAGATTTAGAGATGCAAAGCCACCACTCAGCTGATCTAGTTCTCTCAGGAGTTCAACCAGAAGTGGAAATGGACTAAATCTCCAGGAGCAAATCCTAACCAGCATTTCAGTGATTCTAAGGTGCACCACAGCTGAGATTTCCAGCTTGCAAAGTGCTAATTTCTATTCCTCCTCCCATCCTTTCTCGGGTTTAATTCAGCTCACAATACTTTCACAATGAAGGAATCAAAAATAGTTGAAAAATCCCCCCAAAACCACAAATAAACCCCAAAACACATTGAACTGCTAGTCCAGGCAACTTCCCTGATGCTGAATGTAACAGAGCACATATCCATGACATTATTGGGATAAAAAGCCTATGAGATACTTCTATTTGAAACACCTCACTTTTATTAAATGCTGCTTTTGTCTTAGCTTGTCATAAGCTGAGGAAAAGAGAGGGGCAAAGGAAGCACCTAATTTCCCACCAATAAAAATAAACCTAATATTCATTCAACATTTTGAGCAGAGCCAAACACTTCAGCAATACTTAAAGCCTTCAACACCACTGCCTGCACTGCCTGAATGCTGTTACCAAAGAGTGGCTGATGACTTGCATTAGGAAGCTGAGGCCAAAGAATAATGTATCCCAAAGAAGCCAATTGGAAAAAAAAGAATAGTAATCAGTGAACAGCTGTGTGGTTGCCGCACAACAGTTGTGGGAAAAGCAGTGCAGCAAGGTCAGATTCTGATCCATTACATCACTGGGAATCAAGACAGGCTCCGTTGCAGAAGGAAGCCATTAAGGATATGAAATAAGCACTAGAGATGTGAAATAAGCTCAGAGTCCAGTTCACAATCTGCAGGACGGGCAGCAGAACATACTCATTAGCATAGGCACATGAATGCCATTATTCAAACAAAATTAATACTACGCTGCTCTCAGCCCCAGCTACTCACTGTGCCAAGCCATGCGTATTTTAAGAGGAGGCACAACTCAGACCCCAAGAGATCTCATTCTGGTTCACCTCATGCTTTACTAACCCTTATATCCAATTAAGGCTGCCAGTTTTATGAACTCCTATATATTAACGACCACACAAACCTGACTGTACCCTCCCAATAAAATGAAAATGCTGCTTGAGTACCCTCCTTAAAGGCTGAATAGAAGCTTGGTCCCGTGGTTATGATCCCATTTTGGCTTGCAGGAACGGATGATTGTATTATTAGGCAATTACAGAGCAGGTTTCTGAACAAATCTACTGATCCCTTCCTCTATCTCAAAACTAATCTAGCTGCTAATGGTTGATCCATTTGCTCCCACTCCTCAAAAAATCCCAACTCGGTAACAAGTTAACGTGATTATAATGTAGTAAGCTCTTCTCATACCATTAGGACTGCACAGGGGATATGTAAGAAAGACATCCCCAAGGAACTCGGGGTTTTAACTACAGAATAAGTCCTGCTGTAAAATAAGCACTGGGATTTTTGAGGGGAGAGGAGATGCAGAAGCTGGTTAATGTACTGAAAGACTTTTAGGAAAGTGAAGGCTTTTGTGTTGACAAAACTGAACAAAGGGAAGAAGCCACTATCCCAGGACAAAATTTACACAAGAGGAGAGTTCAGAGCAGCTCTTTGTGCAGGTATTTATACAGCCACCTCCTACTCCTAAAAACGAGTAAAAGGAGAGCCAATACTTCAACAGGAATCTATTCTGGTTTTACTCACTATTATAACTCTATTTGATGCTCTTAACCTGTAGATCTGAATATACAACACGTCTTAGGATCCCTGGCATTTCAAAATGTACAAGACATGCAATAAGTTCTTTTTTAATAATAAATGAAGGTGGAGCTAAGTGATTAATGAGTTGTCGAGGTTTCATTGTGAACCAGACAGGAAAAAAACTATCAA
>WAAG01071832.1:109177-123434 GCA_013390105.1 Tichodroma muraria
CTGGCATTTCAAAATGTACAAGACATGCAATAAGTTCTTTTTTAAGAATAAATGAAGGTGGAGCTAAGTGATTAATGAGTTCTTTAATGTGTTATGCTGATTTTGTTCCAAAATAAGCAGCTGCTTTATATGACCTGCCTCATTTCAACAGCAAATCACAAAAAAAGTAGAAGAAATCACTCCCACGTGAGTCTCCTAAAGCTCGTGCTGTTCATCAGAGAACAAGCCCAGAAAATAACCTGCTGTCCCTGAACAACAGAAAAGTGTCCTCAGATGAACCAGTCCTGCACAACAAATACTACACATTTTTCCAGCTATTCCCTGAGCAAACTCCTCAGTAACAGCTGAGAACAAAAAGCAAGATTAGGAGAGCAGTTGATTATTAATGCAGATCCATATTCAGACCCAGAAGTCAAATTAGAATGTGTCTATCAAGCCCTAATTAAGACGAATCAAATACAACTTCTCTGTCATCTTCTAGAAATCACTCTGGGTGACAAAGTCAGCTGAAGCCAGCCCATGCAAGCTCCATGAATATTTTAAAGCAAGAAATATTGTCTCTCCCCCCCACAACTGGCTCAAGGGACCTGACAACAAAAGATCTCCTACCTCTAAGCAAAATACATTTTGAAAATACAAGTGACAGTAGCTTCTCACCATTGTGGAGTATCAGAAAGAGATGTAGCCCACAACAGATTGTTCCAATCAGCCTTACTCAACTACTCGAGCACTCCTTTGTTATGCACTCTCATCAGAGAAATACTTGGCAGTGTTCACATGTAAATCACCAGCAGCTTTTTGGATCACTTCTTTTAATGTAGAATCAGCTCAAACTTTTCAGAATTGGGATGTTTCACTAGAATGCTCTTTCAGGAATACAATGCTCTGCTGAGGGCTCAGGCAGATGGCTTGGCTGAGACAGTCTGCCATTTGAACACTGTCTCCCATCAGATTTCAATAAAATCAAAAAGGAAAAGCAGCAAATCTTTCTGACATTATATCGCACATACAAAGGCAGCAGTTACTGGAAGATACAGGGTCATGAAATAAACTGCCTCAGTCGCTGATCCCAGGCCCAGGGTTAAACCCTACCAAAGTTCTTAATTTCTAATGAGATTAATTGGCAGCTCCAGTCTCATTCTTGACAGATACATCACGAGTGCATCCAGCAATATTTGGCTGTGTAACACACAGACCTCACCTTACTCCTGTTCACAGTTCCATTCTTCCAAGCAGCTGGAGAGGCAGAACATACACAAGCCAAACTGGAAAATGCCCGGAGAACAAACCACCCTCTTATATGGCTCCCTTCAGTCAGAATTTAAAGCCACAGATAGGCCTGGGAGAGAAAGTTTCAAAGCAGGTTTTTACCACAAGAAGTTTGCTGAGCTCCTGTTCTGTCTGTCCAGAATGCCTCCCAAGCACGAAGCTCATTGTGGATTTGCTGTAAATTTCAGTTAAGGAGCATCTCCTTTACTAAAATTAAATTAGGAACTGCTGGAGAAATTATCCTCTCCCCCCATCTGTCAAGGCAGCATAAGGCTGACCAGTCTACACGACTCTTCAGACACACTGGAAGCTCTGCAGACTGTGCAGTTCATTACACACAGATTATTGTACTTATCTCTCATAGGCAGATAAGAAAACTGTTTGCTCTCCAAAGAAAATCACTCCAGTATTCCCTATTTTAACCTACAGCTTAAGGAAAGCGCATTAATAACTCTGCTTGTACCTGTGATCTACCCAGGGCTAGAAAGTGACCCAGCTCCACTAACCAAACCTTCTGCATCCCTGTCACTTCGTGGGCCATACACACACACAGCCTCCCACAGCGACACTCTGTAGTGCTCAGAACCCAGGCCTCGATCCCTGAAAACAGAACTAAACCCCCAAAATGAGTCTGTGGGAAGGGGAGGCAGGGGCTGCTCTTCTGCCTGATGTGCCCCAAGTTCTACGTGGTTACTCCTTTCTCCTCTGCTTTCAGCCCAGCACGACCAATTACGTGAGGGCAGAATCAGGCCCCCTCGTATATAAATGGATCATTTGAAGTTAGGCACGTTACTTTATGTGGAAAAAATTCAAGCTTTTAAAAAAACGAGCGTATAAAATATAAAAAGACATTTGAAGGGCGCGGGCACAAGGCAGCTTTGCTTCGCCCTGCATGGTGAGCAGAACAGATAGGCTGTTCTCTGAAACTCTCTTTTAACTGCAAACCTTATACCGGCTGTGTGTATTTTGGACCCTTTCCCATCCTACCATGAATTCCTGTCTGAGTCTGCAGCCCATGGCAACAGCAGAAAATTGGAGTGCAGGCTTTGCAGATGGTGCGAGGCCAAACGCCCCATGCCAGCTCGGGATCTTCTGCCATAACTTAAGAATTATCTAAGTCTTGGCTGTGTGGCAAGGGTTACCTGCATGCTAATAAATTATATTCGTTTTCATTTATAAATGGTGCTTGCCTTAGGGGAGCTCTGGCCTTCCGCAGTGAACGTGAAAAACCGCAATCATGCAGCCTTGCATACGCACCACCACGCTAAAACAGGAGAATTCGGAATATTCCGAACTGCTGCGGAGGTACAAGAAAATTCACTGAGTTTTATCACTTGATTCCAGCAGGTCACAGGTGACCTCAAATGTCTGAAAATAAAGCAAGACGAAGCCCCCTCCCCAAATTTATGGATGCGCATCACATACATCATCCCACAAAATAACCTGCAGGGAAAGCTGCATTTCCACCTGTCTGCTACAAAAGCACGAGCCACTGAATTACACGCATAGGGAAAAACTGCCAGAAACAATTCCAATGTTGCTTTCCATGGGGAAGTGTTGAGCATGAATCTTCCTTGAGCGGCTTTCAGAAGAGACTCTGCATCTGGCATTGACCTTAGAGTCAATGGAGCTGGAGGATGGACACACTTTTCCAAAGGAATAATATTAACAAAACCACACCAGTCAGCCACAGCTGCACTCAACAGCACAGCTACAGAACTACCTCAGGCACGGATGCCTTAAATCCCCCCATCCAGATTTTCCACGGAAGGAATGGTCACCAAAGCCAAAGCTTCTCCCACCTCAAGGTGTAAATCCCTTAAGTTTATTACAAAGTACTAAAACAAAACCACCTCAGACAAACATGTGGCCTCAATCCAAGCAATTTTGAACCCAGGCAACTGCTTCAGAAAGGATCCAGTCTTTTCTGATAAGCAAAAATTGATCAAGTATCTATTAAATCCAGTGGAAATTATACCTTTGGCTGCAGCAAGGTTAAACTTCAAGTTAAGCAACACTTTCCCCATGGACTCTGAGCTTCTTTCAGTAGCAGACATTGACAAAAACTCTGACAAATCTCCTGATCTTACTTCAGGCTTGAACAAAACGGATACTCATTCAAGCCAAAGTTTCAACATATGCTGACAAAGCATAACACATTTTCCTAACACTTCCTGAGACAAAAAAACCCCTTTAAAACTCTTTATATATTGACAATAGAATGAGATAGTTTATTAAAAACAACAATAAAGATTATGAATTGGTTACTACCATTATAGTTTTTCACCTTCTTCCCTCCTCTCTAAGTCCAACTGTCCCTACAGTGCAAATATCCACAGATACATTATAAAATTAATATAACAGCTTAGAAGTACCAGAAACCACACTAAGATCGTAATAAAACTGTATCAGTGCAGCTCAGGAGAAATTTTTATGACCTCTAGACTAAACAAAGTCGCCAGTGCAAGCTGAGCCCAAAACCGGGTGGGGGGCTGGAATGAAGATAACGTTCAACCAAAGAGCAGAAATTCAATGTGCGATTAAAGAGAACTTATATCCACCCCCACAGAGGAAATACATTTCATTATATGCTATCTCTCATATTATTACAACGAACACCCATCCCCCTAAGGTTTTGGTTAGGCCTGTGGTGTTATCTCAGGAAATTGCACAAAAGCTGGGAAAAGAAATAAAAAGCAACCTCACAACTATTTGTAAGAGGAATCAAAGCTAAAGATGAGTGAACTGCCTAAAAGCAGCTCGAAACCCTGGTTTTTGCTTTCACCTGACATGAGTCAGTGGTGCCTGGAGTACTGAGTAGTCATATAAACAAAACAAACAAGAAACTGCCTTCTACTAAATTCTAGTAAAACATCAAAAACACAAACAGTTTGAAGAATGAATATGAGGCAAAACTGGCCTAATTCCCTACTTTAACTGTCTGCCAATATTCAACTCTTGTCCTTCAGCTCCAATAGTACTGTGCTTTATTCACAAACAATAAAACGTAAATATTAGAAGAAAATCTGTTCACTGTCATCTTGGAATTAATCAGGAAAAAATCCAGAGCTATATAGGATCAAAAAAAAAAAAAATAGATAATTATGCCTCTGCATGCTTATCTTTTTAATGTATAAGTTCCAGCATAAACAAAGTTATATTTTCTTCTTTATTCTCCAGGTCCCAGGCAACAGACTCCAGATTGGGATAGAAATTAAAGCGACAGAAGTACCCAACATGGACTGTGATGTTATAAACACTGAAAAAAGGGACAAGCAGATTATGTCTTCCGTAGTGTTCCTTTCCTCTCATCCCCAAAATATCATAAACATCTTTTACTTTGATCTTGCACAGCCCCACAGCAAACTTATCAGTTGTTATAAATCTACATGCACAAACTGAAAAGCTGCTCTGAAATGTTTATTTGGCTTCAGTTCTTTGTCTCTATCCCAGGATTCTACCACAAACACTCTTCATCATCTCAAGCATTTTAGTGTCATTACACAAAACCTACAGGAATTGTTTAAGCACATTTTCCTTTTTTTTGCTCAGGTCATGGCTTTTCAATTTTTGGACAGGGCAAGCCAAATGCAGCCTCATGACAGATTGCTCTGGCATTTTGCTCAATTCAGACTTGAAGCAGGTCAAGTACAACATGATGTGAACATCAAACAAGTTTTAAGAAAGAGCTGATCCAAGTGTAATAATTAAACAACCAGAACAAGACTGACAAGTGCTCAGGTGTACAACTGACCTCTGAGTGTCTGGGTCAAAGCCACACAGAGCACCAAACAATCCCTGAGACCTGATTTAATGATGCTCGCAGGCTGCAGCCCAGCACCTCAGCTCTGCTGAAGGGCAATTTCAGAGAAATGCTTCATGTAAAATCACAGCAAAGACCAATCCAAACCACTGCCCCACAGAGGAGCTCCTCAAACAGCATCAGCCAGACTAGGAATCACATCATTAAGGAACAGGTTTTGAGCAGATGAGGAGGAAGGAATTTACAGTTCTAAGGAGCTTTCACCTGCAAGTACCACGTAACAAGTAGGTTTTAACAGACAATGATTTTATAGCTCAGAATTCCATTAACTTTAATCCTTAGTGTCCCCTTCTGACACTAAGTCACATCATCCCCTTTCCTAAGAAGTTACTTCCACGCTATTAATTCCATCCCACACCTCCCAAGCTCACAGAAGTGCAGCCACCACCCCAGGCAGGCTGCAGGCAGACACCTGAATTAGGGCTTGACAAAAACACCTCAGCCGTGTGCCCTGCCCATTGCTGGCCTCTCCTCGATGCCCTGCCAAGCTCACCAGGTCACCTGCTGTATCCAAACCCCTCCCAAGGACCAGGCTGAGCTCACAGGTCCTGCCTGGCTTGTGACCCAAGGCCGAAGGCAAGCCTGGATGTGTTGGGGGTGAAAGGAAAAAACCTTTCCTCTTTCTATTGTTGCTTTCTCGGGACAAGTCCTGTGATGCAAACAAGGCAACACCAAAGGCTCTCCTCACTCATGTGGTTGCAAGGTGATCCTTCAGGTCCCTTCCAGCCTGGTATTCCATAAAAAAATCCACAACTTGGAACCCTTAAATTGACTCACGTGCTCAACAAGGTCCACCAGTTTTATATATATATATACGCACTTTTTTTTCCCCAAATGCAGCTTTTTTTCTGTATGGAAAAGAAACAAGAGTTCTGTTGAAGTACTTTAGCCCCAATTTGTAAATGAAGAAAGCAGGAATCCACCACTGTCCTGAATTTACTCTTGCCTCAGGCTTGCTTGTATTTAATCAAATGTCATGTTAAGGACTTAGGTTCAAAATACCAAGTAAATCAATCCCATTAAAGCAAGAGGAGCACCAGAAATTGGTTTTATCCTTTTGTTCATCAGCCTGAATTCTCTGAGTCCAACATGAGCAAATGGACATTTCCTCCTGCTGTCTAAGGGTGGGACAAAACTTCTTCAGGGAGAGAGGTTTTCCCTAAAGTCCAGTTTGCAAAATCCTGAGCCTCCAACAATGGGAAATGTTTATAAATAAGGACCACATACACTGACTTGAAAAGCTCAGCCCTGACCAGATGCAGAGTGAGAGCGCAAATGTAAATGGAGAATTATTTTCATCTTGTTTCCAAACATTCAGGAGAATTAAGACAGCTGAAAGATTAACTGGGCACTGCAGAACATCCAGTGGGTTTGTTGTGTTTACAAGCCTCTGTTTCTCTTCTGTTGAATTCTGCTGGCACAACTGACAAATTGCTCAAGAAAAAGTAAAATGCATTAGCCTTTAGGAAAGGACAAAAGGCTAATTTAGTGAAGATCACAGTATTAATACCACTTCTGGCCTTACTCCATACTCTTGCATTGCTGTAAAATGAGTTTTTTAACAACTTACTTCTACTTCAGCACGAAGATTTTGGGTTTCAGCTCCCAAGTGCAAGCGGGCACTTTGGAGCTTTGGCTCTCTGTGAAGTTAATTAAGTGTTCGAGTCCTTACCCACCCTCCTCTGCAACTTGGAATTGTTTACTGTAAATAAATGTTTCCAGTTCTTCACTTATGTTTCCTGCAACAGAGAACTTCATAAACTGAAACATTTCCCTTGAGTTGCTGCAGAGCCATCCATTACAAAAGCAAGCTGGGGAAAGGGACAGAAGAAAAATCAAACAGATGAAGAAAGCTCTAAATGGACCATTAACTGGAGTAACTGAATCACATGATGTGTATCAGCAGAAACAAATTATTACAACATGAAAACATTGCAATAACATTACTACCCAAACAAGATTTTTCAGCGTAAAAAGATGTTTCATCTCAACTCCATTATCAAAACAAAAATTTATTCAAAATTCACCACTACCCTTTGTTACTACTGCAGCTAGTTTTGGAATAACCCCAGATCAGAGAGGATTAACGTGTCAAAATACCGTATATATATATATATATATATATACACACACATATATAAATAAGTAAATAAGACATCCATGCCCTGGATGAGTGCTGATCTCGAGAACGAGGAGGATATCCATAATCCTACAGATCAGTTATGGAAGTTGATTGACAAGTAGCAACTCTTCCTTGATCAGGTGGGTTGAGGTTCCAAATCACATAAGAAATTAGATGGGGGTACATGAGAAAAAAACCCAAACCACTCTGGTGGCTCGGTTCAGCAAAACCAGCTGCAAGATCTCCAATTTAGTTCCAGTTATTCCAGTATCAGAAGACATGTACATCAAACACACTGCATTTTATTACTAATATGAGCACTCAGCTCATTCTTCATTTTCTGTTGACATATACACACACAAAATAACATGCAGCAGCACCCCAGATATAGCACAGGTGTTCACTGCTAATCTTTGAGCTAAACCAGCTTTATTTTTCACCTGGAAAATCAATTAATCAATGAACCAAACATCAGAACTTTGTTGTCACTTAGGGATAAAATTCTGCCCTGACTTTAGCAGTAATAAGAGATTTCAGCCTTGACAAAAGAGGTCACAGAGTTTTCTCTCCAAGAGAAACAACTCCTCTGTTTCACAGGGTTAAGTTGCCACCAACACTGATTCCACTAAAAATCTAAAAAACAGCAGCATTTAGTGCTGGTAGTTAGAGACAGAGGGATTTCAGCACTTGTTCTTTAACCAATTTTACTGAAAGGACGCAAATTTTATTACCATGGGGCAATCAGCAATGTAAAGGATTAATTTAAGACAGCATCATTACATCATTAATTTTCCTTTACTATAACTAAAATATATATATAGACACACAGTAAAGTTGAAAAAAAATAGGCAGGTTAGCCTTACTTCTTGCTCTGTATTTTAACATAAGATGCACAATTAAAAACACAAACATCTGCAGATGTGCACCTGGTGGTTTGTTTTTTGTAGGAGAGGTGAGCATGTGTGTACAAGCATTAATATTTAGGCTTAAAGAATTTGTCCTTGTGGGCTGGTGGATAGAAATAAAAGCTCTTGGCTGTGTAGGAGTAGAAGCACACAAGGTGGGCTGGGGGTCCAGAGGTGAATGAAGCCAAAGTTGGAATAGGATCATTGCTACAACCAGCTCACCCAACTTGGAAATGTGTACATAACTTAACAAATTCCTGCCCAGGAATCCCCAAAATTGCTTCAAATCTCTGCTTCAGACAAAGCAACCCAGAAGACAGTTATTTGATTATTTTTTTCTGAAACAATTTGCAAGCCACCTGCTGTACCACCATATGAGCCTTGAATTTCCCCTCAGTTTCAATTTATTGATTGCATTTGCAGCTCTTTTCCCCAAAATGCCCCCCTTCCACCATTCAGTGCTTTCCTGAAGACTTGTGGAGCTGATAGCTGATTAAAATTGACGAAGCTCTTGATGAGCACACCAGTTTGTTTAGCTCAGATAACAAAAGGACATTCTGCTTATTGAAATGTCATTTTTTTCCCCCATGCTGCATTTCAATACCATGACTATGCAGAAATAAAAAAGTTACTTCAGACATGTGATAAGTATAAAAGGGAATTTTCATCACAGCATAGCTCTAAAGAATTCTGTTAAAACTGGCTATAATTTTTGACCTGTATTAGCGCAGTGTGAAATATAAAGGAACACAGGGCTGGTGACAGTAAATGCTAAGCCCATGTTTGATGTTTGATAAGGTTTGTCAGTAATCAGTTTTAGAGAGAAGAAAATTCATGCCTTGTTTAATTTTATAGAGTCCAAACCACTCTCTCACACTGTGAGAAAAGGTTATACATTTCCCCCCTCAACCCTTTCTAAGAAAAATACCTCAAAACACAAGTAGAATTATTTCAGACCCTATTTTTCTTCATCCTCAGCTGAGCAAACCACAAGACTCATTTGTGGATTAGTTCATCCAGGGAGAACTTCAAGTGTTTTGGCTGAGAGGTACATGAAGAAATAGCATTATCAAGTTAAATTCCAACCCTTCCCCCCTCCTTTTTTTTTTTTCCTTTGGCAAAACATCTGTCAACACTTCTATCTCCAGAGCACCAGGATGTGCTGATGCATTAAACAGCACAGCAGGTGGACTGGCAGACACGGGAGTGCCTGACCATAACCAGAGAGTTCAGTACAACCCAAGTGCTGTAATTAACAGGGCAATAATATCAAAATGTATTTGCAGTGATGACAGCTCAGAGTCTAAAGAACCATGCACCAAACATAGGCAGATCAAGTAAAAGAATCACATTCCCTGGGTAAGTTCAGATTTCAACTTCTCTCTCAAGCATTTTAAATTAATAAACACTAATATTCCAGATTAGTGTGTCTCAAAATCCCTGTGAAACCACTGGGTGCATTCTCTACCACTGCATATATACATCTCCATGTAAATAAAAATAAAAAGCAAAACATGTATTCCAATTTGCACTTGTTTTACCTTTCATCAGCTACATTGTTCAGTAGCTGCTTATCATTTTTTCCTGCTTTTGTTTCATTTTCTTTCCAGCATTGCACTGTTTTTGCAACATCCCATCTGAACTCTGCCTAAAAAGACCTCAGCCTTGGAGGCATTAACACACCCAGAGGCTGGCAGAACTCAGGGACACGGGCTCAGGTCATTCCTCCTTCTGCCAAGGCAGAGCCACCAAGTCCCAAGCATGAAGTCAGAGCTCGCACGGAGGGCAGAGAGTGGCTCACAGAAGCAGCAAAACACTTGATTAAAGAACAGCTTCACGGAAAGGGCAAATAAACAAGCAAGCCACAGATTATTATTTATTTAAAAATAATATTAAAATTCCCCCTTAAGCATTTACAGAGTTTTAAACTTTACCCTTCACACAGCAGGTGTTGATTAAAACACATTTGTTGTAATACATGATATTGCTCTTTCAGCCTCCAAAGCTTCTAGACCAGTGACTGGACTGTGGTCTTTGATGGGAGATTAGTCACTGAAGAAATACAGGTCTAAACCTCATGAGAATTTAGGAAGATTTATGTATTTACTTACTGTTTCTTTGACTCCTAAGCAGCAGGCTGTCCTGATCTAATAATGAAAATGGTATTCAATAGATCATAATGCCAGAAATGTCCATTATGATAATCCCGTGCAATATTCCGCATAGGACAGCGCCATGGATTTCATCCAGGGATTACAATGCTTGACTGGAGCTAGAACTGAACCTCTAAGTGCTTTTTATCTCTGACATCAAACTCAGGGCTATAAAACAAAACCCAACACACACACACTCCCCTCAAGTTCGCAATTTACGAGTGCCCCACTAAATGCTTTTACTAGAAAAGAAACAAGTGACAGTAAAGCAAGTTTCCCTGTTCCTTAAACAGGAATAAATCCAGTTGTTTCACTGCCAGATCTACTTCAGATTTAAATTAATGTAAAAGACAAGATCATTTGAAAGCACTGTGCAGAATGATGTGAATACTACTCATTTACAATTCCTACGGGGAGAAGAATAGGTAAGTTGTTTCAAGCTTTTTTGCATCCATATAAAACCATTTGTGTCCTTCCAACTGCAAGAAAAGCCATTTAGAGGATTCACTGACTTGTGTCAGGTAAAACACTAGTGACAGACTGTCACAGGAAATCACAGGATGCCTTCATGTGTGGTTTTATTCAATTTCCAGACTTAAAAAATGCATTCAATTATTGACAGGATTGATCTGAAAGGCAGGAACAACAAAAGAGGCAACAGAAGCCAATCCTTCTGTGGCTGCTGACTGCTTGGCTTTCCACTGTGCGGGAGCGTTATCATAACTGACCATTTGGTGCTCTGAATATTTATAAGCATTTCCCTGCACACTCACCCTTCTTCCCATTCAACACCAGCATCCATTCACTCACTGCAGTTTTTCCAAGGAAATTTCTCTTAAGAAATAGATTGAATTAAAAAAAAAAAAAACCTGAGTGAGGGTCCAACTCCTCACTTTACATACAGAACCCATGTGGCAGAAGCACTGAGCAGAGAAGAGCTGAAATGTACATTTTGGTTCCCAGAACCAAAATATTTTACTACAGGTTCCCTAAATAAGGAACAAGGGAGGGGAAACAAGTCCTTTTCTCGGAGCTGGTAGCAAACAAACACTCCCATGATAAACGAAGAATGACAAGTGTTTTTGGCAGACGCGGCATCCTCATACCTCTCTAATCACCCAAGCGCTTTTAGTTAGAAGTGTAGATGTCTGTGTTTGACCTTGAAACTTACAGTTATGCCTTGAACCAGAGCCAAGAGAACATCCAAAAGGCTCTTCACATTCAATTCACAAATGTTTAGTAATGCTGACCCAATGGGGACAACTCCCTGCAGTCACCTACCCGTGATCTGAACGACAGAATTGCTTGGGTATGGGAAAACTGCAGGAAATCAATGCACCCAGGGAGGAGAGTCAGCCCATCTCTGACAATTTCAAAGGTTTTTTTCCCCTCAAATTAAAGCAGTTCCTTTACTTCTCTCGCTATTAGATTCCCTTTTGAAAAGACGAAGCCACTTGGTTTTATAGAGTTAAATCACAAACGTGTTAAGCATGGAACGGTCGACCGTAACAGAGGCCAGCGAAAGTCATGAAACCGTGGGTGGTACACAAAATACTTTTCTAAACTGGACGTTTCCCTGAATTTTCCATGGAAAAATATGGTATTCCTCAGTGTGACAATGCAAAATAAACAGTGCAGCTCCTTAACACAACTGTCACGGCTTAAGCCTTCCAAACTGCTCCTCGCTCCCGTAGGAAGATGCCAACATTCCTCTATCTGCTTAAGTGTTCGGAAACTTTGCTCTCCAAACAAATGACAGCGGTAAGTACCTTAACACTGTGTTATTCTCATCACTGAGGCACCGTCCTACACTCACACACGCTCTTGTTTATGGCAGGAAAGGACACCACAGGTTTCTGCGGAATTACAAAGTATATTCCAAGCTCCTGCTCATAAAGTGAATTTTACTACCGCAAAGGAAAAAAAAAAAAATTAATGTTGTTTTCCCTCTCCAGGCTGTACGTGGTAACAGCATCTTTAAGATGAAACTAGAAGACAGTCGCTGTAAGATAAATTTTGTTTAAAAAGAGATATAGTGGTACTTTATGGACAGCAGCTTGTAAAGCACATTTCCTCTTAGGGTTACAGAGAACATATTTGCACGCCAGTTAGAGGGAAAATGCTCAAAACAGCAGCTGGTGGAAAGTCAGATGTTTGTTAGGACAACAGGGCTCGGTTTCCCACAGCCTTTTATAACCTGGTACATCTTAGGAAACAGAGCAGGATCGTTCCTGCCTGGCAGGACCGTCATGCCTGCTTTACGCACACACAAACCACGACCAAGATGCAATCCAGATGCAAGGAAAACCCAGAAAAACCCCAAGCCCACAGAGAGCGAGGGTTTTACGGTAAAGCCTGCTGGTATGAAGACAACAACAGGCTGTAAAAGCTGGACCTTACCATTAGCGTTTTTCCCACAGATGAGGTGCTCGTAAGGTTGCAACACTCCCCAAAGTTCCGCATCGTTGTTGATAACCATCTCCAGGATTTCGGCCGAGATCTCCCCTCCAGCATCGGGGCTCTGACTCGCCAAAACCCTAGCCTTAATCTCTTCCACCAGGTTCTCCATGCAAGCGGTTAAGGAGATGGCCGCGTACTCGTGGATCCTCACCGAGATCCTCGTGTCCACCATCCACCTGAAGAACCTGCCCACCGAGAAGGTGAGGCCGCAGCGGGCGGATTTGCCCTTCCTCAGCCCATCGCCGGCGCTCATGCTGTACAGGGAGAGCGCCTTGACAGTGGCCAGGACGCAGCTCTCGGCCAGGGCCCAGCTCTGGATGAGTTTGATGGCGCCCTGCACCTCGAAGCGGGTGCACTTGGAGTGCATCACGCTGAGGCGCTGCGCCTCCCTGGACACCCTGATCAGGGCGCGCCGCAGCAGCTGCGAGAGCCGCCTGACAGCCTCCTGCGAAAAGCTCCGGCCCGGGCCGTCTCCCTTCCCTTTGCGCAGGATTCTGCCGATGTCTTCATCAGTCCAAGGGTATTCCTCGAGATCCGGCAGCTTAGGGCACTTGGAGAAGATATCTGCGACCTCGGGGTCTTCCGGCAGCACGGTGTTCACGGTGTCCCAGCTGTTATTCCTACTGTTCATGGAGCCCGAGTAGTACCACCAGTTGCCTCTGTGCTGAGAAGAGGTGAAGGCTTGCGAGTTGGACTTGGAAGAAGAGAGACTAAGGGACCTGCAGGAATCCCCTGCCCCATAACCAGAGTCCAAAGTTAAATCCTCCAGGGTCTTCAGAGTCGAGCTGTATATCCCAGCCATAGGAAAAACGGGTTAAGCCGAGCGGCAGGACAAGCGCGAAAGGTGAGGCTGGGGCAGATCCCTAGCGAGCCCCGAGCAGCGCGGGAGGACTGGCAGCGCAGCGGGCAGGAGCCCTCCCCGCGGGCCCGGCTACCTCCATCCCGGCGGGAGGCTGCGCTCAGCCACGTCCCGCTCGGGCCGGGCGGGCGGAGGGCGCGNCCAGCGCGTCCCGCCGGGATGCGCGGGGCGAGGGCGCCCCCGCGCGGCCGCAGCGGGGAGCGGCGAGTCTCGCTGTGTCTCGGGCTCGGGTCCTCCCTATAATTTATAAACCCCTGTAATTTATAAATCCCTGTAATTTAACTTTAGAACGCGCTTTGCACATATTCCTCCAAGACGCAGCCCCCACAAAGATCCCAACCCGCTGCTATTTATGGCCCCCCGAACCAGGCAAACACGGTAAAGCAAGAGAGAATGCATGTCCTTGATAATGCTGCCGCTGTGACAAAGTGTGTAAAAACCCTCCTGCTCAAAGGATGATATTTTTATCTGTTCGTTCACACGGAGTCTGAATTTCCCTCTCTATTCCTGCCATATTCTCGCTGGTTTTAGGATATATGTGAAAGGGGAGAAGCCTAAAGAGAGTAAATTCAGAACTTCTCACAGAGGATATTTTCACTTCAAAAAGTACTGTCAAGACAGATCTTACACAGTACTTAACTACGGACTAAAAAAAAAAAAAAAAAA
>WAAG01071832.1:123472-145262 GCA_013390105.1 Tichodroma muraria
AAAAATCTATTCCACAGTAATATTCCTTACAAGATACAGCTTCCAACTATTATCAGCTTCAGTACTTGGATTTCCAGAGTTAAATTCAAAATGACAAATTGTCCTTGCACCATGATGACAAACTTTGCAGCAGGGCCTGTTGCAATAGGACAAGGGGGAATGTTTTTTAACTGACAGAGGGATGGTTTAGATGATACAGGATTTCCTGCTTCAAAACTACGATGCCTTCCAGGACATCCCTTTGTCTTCTTGTACTGCAGTATATACATTACTTAGTGTAAAAAAATTGTATCATAACTATTAGGCATGAATTAAATACTTGCAAAATCTCCTGTTTTGCTTATGCACTTCTGCTTACAGGATCAAGCAGCTTCTGTTTATACTAAAAGACAAAATACTTAACAAGGTGTCCCAACTTCCATTAGCTGAACTCCAAAACTGTTTGTTTTTTTTAAGCATAACATTATCTTTTAGGTTTCTCATATTGAAGCCCAACTATAAGGCAGCTCTCGGCTTTTTTATAGCTTCTCCCCATGAAATCATGAACACAAAGCAAAAGTTGTCTAACAAAACCAGACCTAATTCTCTCAAAGTAGTTCCAATTTATTTGGAAATCTTAACACCTCAGCAACTTATTTGTGCTCCACTGTTAGCTCAGAAATTGGTATTTTTACTGCAGAACTGATGCTTTGCTCAGGTGCTATTTTACAGATCAAAGCTAACTCTGCTATTTTGGTGTAATTTTTAGGCTATATTTTTGAGAGCTGACAATACAAAACTGACAGTAAACGTGGTAAATAGGTCCCTGAATGTGAGACAAGGCAGGACTGTTTCAAAGCACCCAGTTTTAAGAGTCCTGTGTTCAATCAATACACTTATTTATGAAAAAAAATAATAAATATTTTTTCTTGCATCTGTATTTAATCCCCAATCTTAGGGTGCCATGGACTACTGCAGGCCTCTTAAACAAGACTTTTGGTGGGTGATCATGTGGTGCCTCCTCAAAACCAGGGTATTTATTTTATTCGCTGTTAGTTCCTCTAGGATCATGCACAGAAAACTTGCGTCTTCACAAGGATCACTGCAAGAATGGAGGTGGAGCAAAAAAAGGCAACAGGGTTGGCCTCTCTCAGCAAAAATCTTCATGCTTTATTTTGTGATGCCTCTTTGCCAAAGTGTTCTCTAAAACTCATCCTGTCTATCTCCTAGGATTCATTTCAATCACAAAAGCAAGGCTAAATTGACACAGAGAATTGCTACACAGCTGGCAAATAGGAACTTGACATTATTTAGGAAAAATGCAGCTGAGCAAGCACTCAAAACTTCTAGAAACCACTTCTGTTCCTTCCCTTTATCACACTTCTCCCATACTCCCACACAGTTTGTTATTCCTGCCATTCCATGTAATTTAACAACACCAAAAATTATCTGGTTTAGCAAACAGTGTCTGCTTTCCCACTTCCCTCAGACAGTGTTTTCTCATTGTAGTATTTATTTAAACAAAAAACTTTGCCAGATAAATTCTTCTCTTCTGCTGCTGGAAAGGTATCACTGGCCTTTTCCACAAGGGAAAAAACCTTAGAACTAAGAAGCACCCCCCAAATGTGGAAAGGATTTTCCTTACTTAACATTTAAACCTCAAACTCCTCAAACATTTAAACTCCAAGATGTTTAACCCAATAAAGACAACAAGTCATATAACAAAACACCCATAAAAATAACTTAACATTCCTTGATTTATAAGGCACAGTAAGTACTCAGCTTTTGTTGTTATTGTTGTTTTGCTTGTATTTGTTTCAACTGGAGTCATTGGTAATCCCAAGTTATTTTCGCGCAATAAAAGTTGACTTTCTACAGACAGATTTTCTCATAATCGTTTCTCTCTAAAATTAGCATTAAAGTAGAAAGCACCAGAAGACTTCCAGGAACATAAGCAAAACAGATAAAACACATAACGGTGGAAATTCCATAATAAACAAAAACACAGGACTCTGGAAACTCCATTTTCCTTCATGTAAAGGGTTCATATATGAATTTTTCTAGCTCTGATAAACTACAGGGTCTCAAAACTTGAATTTAAAGTACACCAGAATTAATTGGAAATAGCCTTTGCATTCTCTAATACACAAAAAGCAACTGGATAAATAGCAAAAAATTAAAAAAAATTAAAAATAAACACTTGTTTTAAGGAACTACAGCAGTCAAAGCAAACATAAAACCCCCATAAACTTAATCTGTACCAAAGACTCCAAATCAGCACTTCTTAAAGTAACCAATACTGAGACGGACCTGTTACTGTTCAAGCCACAAAGTTCAGTGAATTTCTAGGAAACAAAATCAATATATATGGCATTGAGCAGCATAAGCATTCCTTACCTCTAGGTCACACTTAAGCTTATTTTAACCACCTAAGGCAAGGAAAAGTCAAGAATTTCCAACAGGAAAAAAAAAAAAAATTTATAACACAACTGGCTTTAAAAGAACCCTCAAAGAAGCTGCTTGATTGGTGCAACCAACCCCTCAGAGGAGTACCAAAAAGAGAGGAGCCCTTTGCAAACCTTATTTAAAGCAGTTGTGGGAGGGAGTGTTAATGAGCCTGAAGGCTCAACAGCTGGCTGGGCTTCCATGGATGTTGCTGGAAATTTCCTTTTCAAGATGCTGTCTCTGTTTTGAACATGTGCTAATGGCATTTTCCTTGTGTTGCTGCTTCATTAAACTGCATTTTATCTGCAAGATTCAGGACTATTTTTGTTAATAAACAAAGATAGCTACTGTCTGATACCTGAAAATCAGCGTGACCCCAGACAGCAGGAGATGGGGGGGGGGAGCAGAGATGAAGTGTGACTAGAGCAGGTGAATCACATATCAAGTCTAAATTAAAAGAAAAAAAAAGTGTTAAGAGAATTTATTTTGCATATTTTCAAAGCACCACTGATGGAGAGAAAATGTTCATCTGGTATGTTATCTACCATGCAGCAAAATCCCCATCCAGCCCTCAACTTACTGCCTAGCTGGAGTTGCTGGTCCAGTATTTGGAGTGACCAAATACTCCCTGCTGACCTCACCACTGCCAAGTTCCTGTATCTTCCCAGCTGGAGAGGAACTTTATTCAGTATGTAAGAACTCAAATTCTTCCCCCATTCTTTTTGTGCAAAATGGCCTTTGCCAAGGTTACAATACTTACCTTTCAGAATGTCTTGATCAGTAATTTAGGTAAATCTACTTGATAGTGCTAATTAAAATTTAAAAAGAGAACATAGAATCTCATGAATGTAGAATTTTAGGAATAATACTGTCCCTTGTGTAAACTTTTCAGATGGTTAGAAGTCACTGAAATCAGAAAGTGTGCTGAACGTATCTTCAGGCTGTTTATAATAAATGGACACCTCACCTTCTCCCTGTCTTGGTTTTATCTGTGATTTAGCATAGCCTAAAACTACATTTTGCTATTAACAAATCCTATCAAGAGAAACACTCCTGCTTAACAAATCTTGTCTCATTTTTTTCCTACTCTACTATTTAGTCTAATAAAAGACATTACTTGTCCTTACATAACTTGCCTTGCTCGTATCCTTAGGCTGTCAATTAAAACATAATTTCTATTTAAATAAGATCAGGAACTTAGATTTGCTTAGCATAAGAAATCAGCCCAGATCAGCTTTACTGTTATTTATAATGACAGATAAGGCAGAGCTTCTCAAAATTAATACTGTCAAGAAAGAAGGGGTCATGTCTATCATGACTAATAGTGACTGTTCAGTAAGACCATTTAAAAAACTTTAATTGCTGAGGATTTTATATTACAGCCTGCTCCTGACACACATTTTCAGGTATGAAAAGCATAAGAAGCACTGAGAATCTATTAAGACTATGTTTTCTACACTCAAGAGCTGCCTTTTGTAGCAGATGTAATTAGAATTGATAAGGAATTTGGAGCGAAATCTCCGTGCACAAGTATATCAGATGCCCAAAATGAACAAATAAGTGGTTTTCTGCTGCTGCTGCACAGATGACTTCTTCAGAGATCCTTCAAAGCAAACTGGTCAGGCACCAGTCTGGTACATACTGGTCAGCATCACCTTTATCCTTGGAAATGGGGTGGAACAAATAAGCCTGGAAAGCATTAAGGACAAAAACGTGATTTAGAATCACAGAGTTTGGATTGAAAGGGACCTTCCACTTCCTCCCTTCCACCCCCTGCCATAGGCAGGGACACCTCCCGCTAGACCAGGTTGCTCCAAGCCCCATCCAACCTGGCCTTTGAAGCCTTACAGGGATGGGGATTCCACATCTCTGGGCAACCTGTTCCTGTGTGTCAGCACCCTCACAGGAAAGAATAAATTCCCAATACTTGATGCAGGATACATTTGTCTTTCTGGATTGCAATTGTGTGTTGCTGGGTCTGGTTAAGCTTCTCACCAACCAATATCCCCCCAAGTCTTTTCCAGGCTGCTCTCAATCCATTCTCCATTGATTTCTGAAGGGGAAATGATGCCTGACTAATCTGTCAGCCTTCCATGATGATATCGTGGTATGGTGGATGAGGGAAGGGCAGTTGATATTATCTACCACAGCAAGGCTCCTGACACTCACTCCTGCAACATCCTCATTGACAAACTGATGAATTTTTGCCTGGATAAATGGCTCCTTTCAATCTAAATGAAACCAACTTTGGATAAAAAGACCTGCTGGAAAACAAGTTGGATGTGAGATGGGAGTTCATCCTTGTGGAAATGAAAGTCAGCAGCATCCCAGGAAAAGCACTACCAGCAGGTGGAGGACGTGATCCTTCTCTCTGCTCAGCACTGGTGAGACTCGGATGGAGTCAGAGTCCAGCTCCGGGTTTTCCAGTACAAAAAGTATGGACAAACTGGAGATAGTCCATCAAAGGGACACAAAGATGATTAAGGGACTGGAGTTTCTGTCATTTGAGAGGCTGAGAGGCTGGGACTGCTCATCTTGGAGAAGGTGGGGCAGTATCTCTGTCTATAAATACCTGGTGAATAAAAAAAAGGAAAAAGACAGGTGGGCTCTTCTTAGCAGTGTCCAGGGAAAGAGCAAGAAGCAGTAGGCCCAAACTGAAATACAAAATATTCCATGTAAACTTTAACACCTCACCCCCCCACACCTTTTACTATGAGTAACACAGTAAAACACTGGAACAGGTGAAACAGGTGAAAACCTGGAACAGGTTCCCCAGGGAGGTTGTGGAATCTCCACAGTCAGAGATATTCAAAACCCAACTGGACACAATCCTGGACAAGCTGCTTTAGCTGACCCTGCTTTGTGGGCTGGATTAGGTGATCTCCAAAGTGCCATCCAACTGCCAGAAGGATTCCACGAATCCTGCTCTTTCCACTGCAAAGGATAGAGGAACCATTTCCAACACAACTTCCCCTTCCCAAAGTCTTGCCTACTTTTGGAATGATTTTCCTCACAAACTTTCAGCACTGCTGCTGAATCCTCTGATCTTTAAACATTTCTGGTTCATTTTGTTTTCAATCTCTCTCAATTCAGCAAACATTGTATAGGTTAAGGCATCTTTAAATCAAACACTTCCTAAGAATGAAAGTAGTACTGAAGATGCTTACTACACTTTTTAGATGCAGGGAAGAGCCTTCCTCCCCAGCAGCTGTTTCACTTGTAATGCATTTATTCCATGGCTGTTTTTGAAAAAAAATTTGAAGTAGAAAAAGTAAATTAATCTCAGAAACAACCAATGACATTTTACCTAATTTAAAATTTAACCCTCAACAAGCAGTGAACATTTCTGTCCTGAAATTTGAAGTGTATGAAGACAAGAGGTGATATAAAAATGCTTTTTTAAATTTTAAGTGCACCAGACAACTGAGCAAGTGTAATAGTAGCCTTGTTTGGAAAGATTATGGAACTACAAAAATTATGGATCTGTGTTAGATTATTTTGCCCAATAAAATGGTTGTGATGATAAAGGGTGGAGAAAACTGTCAGAATAAGAAAAATCAGACTAGAATGCATTAAATTCCTAGATAAAAACTTGGTACAGTATCAGACTGTCTCAATCACTACCAGAAATCTTATCAGTGAGGGTTGCTGGGGGGAATAATATTTTACCTGGAATCAGATCAAATGAAGGGACTAAAAGAGTATTTACTTCATCGCTCGAAAATACTCAAGATGAAGGGTGTACTGAAACTTACTGAGGCCTCTTTTCCCACTCCTCCTCTTCTCATATCACTCTTAATTACAATTTTCCAGTGCCTGCATTTTCTTCCTAATGCAGGAATCAAACAACCAGAACATTCCGAGAGCCATCAGGCATTGCCAAATAGCCACAGACAATGCTGTTGTTCTTCAGCATTTAACAGCTTCTAATTTATAATATCCTGCTGTAAAGTTACAGCAGGATAGACTTCCCCAGTCACCCAGATCCTTAGCTCTGGTCTAACACCAGGCCTGCCAAGTCTGTGTGTGATAGCTTCCAGTGTAAAATAACTCTTTGGAGGCACTCGAAATAATCTCAGTTATCTGGTCACGGGGTCCACTGCTATATCATGTCTGTGTGGGAACCTGCTGCAGTCCTGTGTGCCAAAATACACATTTGGAAGAACTTCATGTCAAAATTGCACTTATTACTACAGCCATTCAGTGGCTGTAATATCAACCTGTCTCATGAGGCACTTGATAGAGCAAATTACATGTATCGATTGCAGCGGATGTGTGTCATGTTTCCTGAAACAACGTTCATATCCTCAGCTCTCCCCTGTTAGCCAGGAACACGGTATTGACAAGAACATTATCAAGACTCTATCACTGTGATTACAAAGCCAATGGAAATAATAGCCGTAGAGAAAGAATTACAGCTAAATATTGTATTTTTCGTAGCCCTGAACAGTCAGGAAATTGCCAGGAAGCCAAATAAAGTATTACCTTCTAAGAGTGCTGGGAAGTGGATGCCCCAAAGCTTGTCAGGCCGTGCTGAGATCAGTGGCTATCTACAACGGCAAACAGCACTGAAAAGAATTGAAGAGAAATTATTGACAACGTTCAAGGTCAAAACCCACATCTGCCTCGCCTGGGATCGTTCAGAACCATCAGACAGCAGCTGTGGCGTTTGTTGTGGTACCGAAATACACCAAGCGTAGCAACAGCATCCTAGCTACTACTCCGTCATAATCTACACCGGCTAAATTCTAATTCATAATCCACACGCCTAAATAGTTCTGCTTCCCCCTGGTCGTGCTTAGACCTTTGTTTTCCCAAGGAGCGCCGAACTCGGCAGGACTAGCAGCTCTCGTTAAGGCGCTGCCTCACTCCTGAGGCCGCGGTGCCGCGTTCGGGCCGCTCCCGGGCGCCCGCCCAACGGGAGAGAGCTCCGGGAGAGCGAGGGCTGCTCGCCACTCCTCGAGCCATGCGGGGTGAGCTCTGACGAGGCACTGCCTAGGTGGCACAGGTCCCCGCGATGTGACAGGATCCCCAGATCCCGTCCCCACGACGAGATGCCGTCACCAGGTCCTGGCCTCACAGGGGGACCAGCATGTGCAGCGCCTCGCACACGAAGAGCGCAGGGTGCCCGCAGTAACATCCCCACTGCGTGGTAGCAAAGCTGCTGACTTTCTACTTACGAAACTCAAAACAGAAATCTGCTTTCTTTCCTCGTCCTTAGCCTAAAGCCTCTGGAAGGGGGAGCATCCCTTTCTCTTCACTGGCAAGACGGACTCAGCACCGAGTTTTTCACAAAAAAAAATATTTTTTGCAGATTTTTCCACAAAGGGAAGTGCAGCGTGGCAGTGAAACTTTGCCTGTTTTCTTCTACCCTGCTGCCCCAACTGAGGAGCAGATCACAAAAGCTTCGTGAGGCTTCAGGTGCCTCACTCTGTATCGGTATATATCCTGTAAAGTTCAAACACGTTTGTGGGGAAAAAAACTACAATGAATCAGTATTTCCAGCAACAAAATAATTCCTGAAAAAAAAGCCAAACGTGAGAATAAGGGGCAACCCACAACAAAACATCTTTAATTGCAGAATTCTCTTTTTGCTAAGAATGCAACTTTTCATTTCATGACCCCTAATCTTATCTCTGATTTCTCTGGTAAACTCAAGGGTTTTTTCACCCTTTCCACTAAACACCAGAAAACTTTGCTTACCTGCAAAGAAACCTACAGTAGAATGTTGTGTTTCAGTTTGAGGTATATTTCATATTGTTTAAATACCTCAGAACCAATATGATTTTAATTTAGTAAATAAATGAGTTGTTGCCCAAAATTAGGCTGAAATTTTAATAGTTATATCTAAAATTTTTAAGTCCTATGTGAAAAGTGTGATATAACTCACCCAGTATGACCATTAATACTAGCTTTTTTAGAAGAAAAACAAGCCAGAAACCCAAGCTTTTTACCACTAGTAGGCCACTGAAACAGGAAAGTTTAAGATAGAGGGAAAATCTTTGTTTCTCAAAGAATCTGTAAAAGAGTTTCAAAGAAATCCTTTTATTCTGCAAAATATTGTAACAGTTCTAGTATTCACTACTAAATTATATTACCCTTATTACTGAAACCTTTTTCAGTGAGAAGTTTTAATCTTGGTATGTTGAGAGCAGGAATTTGTAGCTGGACATTTATTGCCAAGTGAGACTAGTCATTAATGGAAACTTTCTAAGTGAGTATGCTGGTCAGAAAGCACCTTCCATAATGCACTGGTCACACTTTTCCAGCATGTTCCTTCCCAGTTTTTTATGTGAATGAACAATCTTTTGCCATCTCACCCATCTTGTGAAGATGCAGAATGTGTATCCCACCATGGTTTTACTACAGCAGAAGAGGACGTGTAATTCCAACCTCAAAAAGTAAAATCCTGGGGACAAAAAACATTAGTGAAGCAATCCCATACTAAGGTTTGAAACCTAATTGCCAGCTCAGTACAGGCACACGTTGTTAATTAGCACTGTTGGCTCAGGAACCACCTTGTCAACGTGCAGCCTGAATAAACATAACGCCATGCACCTCCTCGGATCCCTAATTCCAGTTATGACACAGGGCTCCTTGTTAGCACATAACCCAGGAATATTTTTCCAACTAGGAGATGGCTGACAAAGGCCAATTTGTTATTGCCACTCAGGATGAAACACATGCTGGAAGCAATTGGGAGATAATGACCAACTCTCTTTTTTCCCCCTTGCCTGCATCATTGGGAAGGAATTCCCGGGACACATCATCTGTGATGGAAGCGTCACGGTGCTCTGTAGTGTTCCGTGTCTTGCACAGCCAGAAACTGATCCCCAAAATACATAGGAAAAGTCTGGATTATTCAGTAAAACTGGGGCTGGTGCCAGAAGCCATTAGCACTCAATAAAATGGTGAGTCAGAATGTATCAGAATTGGACAAAAGGATTAAATTAGATGAAGAATGGAGGGTGGATATTGTAGGATAAGTCATTATGGATCACAACAAAAGCTCCCTGTTCAACAGTATCAAAATAGAGGGGGATAGACCCAGGTCTGCCTCCAGTCCACAGGGGAATACTTAAAAATAATTCTCAAGTACAATGGGATAGGAAATACTGGTTGCAATCCCTAGGAGTGGGGAGGAGGAAAAGGAGGAAGCCATCATTGTGGAAGAAGACAGTGAAAAGCCTCAGGAATCCGTCATGCAGGCAGAAAATCGAGCTATCTCAGCCTTCCATATCTTGAAAACTATTTTCAGTTCCAGGAATATGTATGGATAAAAACACCGAACAGAAGAGGGATTAGCACATTGTAAAAACAAGTAAAGAACCCCTCTACCATACTAACAGCAAAAGAAAAGGGGAAAAAAAAAACCTTCTCAAATAATATGATAACCAGAGGACTACTGAAAAAGAGTTGTTTTCACTCTGGGGAAATCAAAAGTAGTTTGTGGTCAAAACTAGGCCAAATTTCCATGCTTAATATGATGTAGTGCTCTTTCTTGTAGCTATAAAAATTTATCAAATATTTTTAGACCAAAAGCATTGAAAAAAATCAAAATGAAAAATGTGTATTCCTCTTCAAATTGTTTGGAAGTCCACGTTACAGGTCAAGATCCAATTGTGCTGTTCAACCACTGCCCTCAATCCAAGGAAAATAGGAAATGCAACCAAAGCTGGAGAGGAATGCTGATAGATCCCTGCAGATCTGTGCAGGAGGGTTTAGTGTGCTTATGAGTTTGGTGGTTTGGAAGTTATGATCTGTACTTCATTTTTATCCCTACATCCTAAGTTTCTTGGCAGTGTAAAGGGCTTGTAAACCTCTTGTAAATATCTTGTAAATGTCCAGACACGGTGCAGGTAGCAATCAGGAGCTGGAAAGAAACATGTCAATTAACCTGGTAGCTTAGCATCAACCTCCAGGGAAAAAAGAAACCCAAAACACACTAATCATTTGTTACAGTTTCCATGATCGGTCAAATTAATTATTTTAGCAACTCTCGTAAAGAAGATGAACATTTTAGAAAAACAGCTCTCCAAACACATAAAAAGCTGGCAGTCTTTAGGATGTGCAAAAATGTCTAACTAAAGACATTGTGATTATGGAATTATTTTGTTGGTTTTTTGGGTTTTTTTTTAATATATTTTGAGCTGCCGTAATTCCAACTTACCTATTTTAGGCAATGAATTTTCTGTGAACAGAAAAATGAGGTCAGATGTACAGAAGAGAACTTGGGCTTAAAGAGCAGGAAAAAAATCTGCCATTTGTTTTCCATGCACCTACCTGTGGTCAAAACAGCCAAGGGCTTGTTCAGGACTTTAATTCAGAAGCAGGTCCCTGACAATTGTGTAAATGTTAAAACAATGACCATCTTTGCAACCCATAATGATCTAGAATTAATTGCTTTTAGGCAATGACTGGAACAGCAACTCAAATGCTGATAGCTGGGGCAAAGGGCACCAGCAAACTGCTGGCCAGATGGCAGACACTGAGCTGGATCAATTAGTCCAGGCTGGAAGAGTTATTTTATGTTTATCTAATATCCCAGTAACCCCAGGATTTTCTTTGTAGCTTTTCATGTTGTCAGAATGAAGATGTTTAAGCAGGTGGTTTACTTTTTGCCACTCTTCCATCCTTAGATGTCTCCTATTATGATGGAAAACAGACTGAGAATGGCAGCTACTTCAAGTGAATAAAAAAGGCTAAAATATTCTCATTAAAATAAAAACTGATTTTCAAAGGTACTGAAACTCCTATGAATTCCAGCAATACTAATTAGTGTGCTGGTGCCCTAGGATTAATTATTCCCTGGACTCTATTTGCCACCATCTCAAGGGACAAACCTCGATGGCTGTTACTGCTCTTAAACAGGGCACCTCAAGAGACAGCTACACCCATCTTCTAGAATAAAGCAGATTTTTAAAATTGCCTTTTTTTCACAATTCATTGAAATTATCTTTAAAAAATCAGTTACGTTTAGCATCTATTAATCAGCTAGAGACACTGAAAATGAATCAATTTAAATATATTAGTGTGTGTGTATATTTTCAGGACAAAAAAAAAGCAGAAGAGAAAACATTTTAACTATATTTGGATTATAAATGTCTAGAAAATGCTATTTCAGTGGGATCTCACAGGCTATCTCTACACTGGGAATTTGCAGCAATTCCTTGGGAAACTGACCCATCCAGTCAGCAGAGTGGATTACTGCCCATGTGGAGTGCTTGCTGATGCTCTGGCACACAAATGCCAGTGTGCCTGCCACCATTGTCACCTGGTAAGAGCCTTTGATGTCCCTCCGCTTGCCGGGTGTCCCATCTTTCCCAACTTACTGAAACAGAAAGGGATCCATCCAGCCCTTCTCAGGACACCTAAACATCACTGGCTGCCTGATTCAAACCTCTCAGCTGTGCCCTGGTGAGTAGATCAAGTCTGGAGAATTTCTGTCTCCTGTTGTTTTCAAAGACAGTGACATTTTTTCTCTCAGTACCTCACAAATCTGCTTGTTTGCCTTTCCTTGTTTCCCGGCATCCATATTTGCTGTGGTTACCACAAATCCATCTGGTTTGTTGCCATTCCACTGGCTGCTGTGTTTGTTGTTGTTGGTTTTTCCCCATAAGCTCCCTATGATGATACTTTATTTTCCACACAGTGCCATGATCCCACATTCCCAAGGAAATTCACCACCATAAAGAACAAATTTTAACATTTGACTAACTGAAATTTGAGGTATGAGCCATGCTGAAATCCATCATCACTGGTGTTAATGAATTGTATCAATAATCTCTGTATCAGCCTAGAGCCCTACTGATTCATTTAGCTATACACATATCTCCAAAATTTTCAAAGGCATGTATCTGATTTTTCCTGGCAATGAAATAAAAGCCTGGTTTTCCAGTCCTGCTGGGCAGACAACATTTTTAATTGTCTTTAATTTTCTGCAAATTCAAGCTCTGTTCATTTAGGAGTCCCTTCTTTCTGTGAAATTGGAACGCATGAAATGACACCTAGTGTATCAAGGTATCTCTTGGATCAAACATCTACATTTATACATGCAAACATCCAGCATGCTAATTAAGCACTTGACTAATTTAAAGAACATGTGACTAAGTCATACTGAGGGTTGACCCATTTAAGAGCTTAAGAGCTTCTGATCGTAACAACAGAACAAAATATGGCTGTGTTTAGCTTTAAATCTTTTCTTATGCAGAATGAAGCTTTAATGGGCAAAATCAGGTTCCAAAATTGAGGTTTTATGAACTGCCACTGGGTAGATGCTTCAGACAGTGCTGCTAATAGCACAGAAAACAAATGGAGAAAGACATTCATGTGGGTGCTCTAACTTGAAAGGAAATCAAATCAGCATTAACGAAATAAAATTGCGTGCCTATGACGTGAAATAATTTTAATGATGTACTTTTGAGGAGTAAAAACACAGAACTGAGGTATCCAGGATGCTAAAGATGTTTGAATACCTCACTACCTGAAAAGTGCTGCATTTCTTACTCTATTTTTGTTCCTTCACTAATCTCAAGGAGTAGATTGCAGCTGTCCTTCCAGCCCTCAATATGAAACACTTCTTCATAATGATGATCACAAGTAGTTTAAGAAAAGCAATACATTATTAGAAACAATTAATTAAATTCTAGGACCACTGGCATTTACTAACCCTATACAAACCTCAAAGGTTGAAGACAACTGCTCCAAAATCACTGAAGTAATTCTTGTCAACAGAGAATGAGAGAAGCAAAGAAAAACATGTTTGAAACTTATAGATTATTCATATTCTAACACAGTTTTCTATATTTGAGGCTAATTTTTTTTTTCTAGTAATTTAAATTGAGACCTTGCTGTAATAACTACAGCAGAGGAGGGTGAAAAATGACAAACACAAAGTTAAGTTTCCTATCTGCCTTTCCCTGATTTTCTTCTACGTGATTTTTTCACATTTTCTGTGCATCTCAGATCTCATTCTGTCCAATGACAGTCCGAAGTGCTATTTCCCATAAAAGCCAGATTTTCCTTCCTGCCTGCTTAACCTTGTTGTCCCCTCAAGGCTCCCTTAAAGCCCACCTCTTCTGACTTTGTGTCATGTATTTCAGTGTTTTCCACGTTTTTCCATTAGATCTGATGACTGAAAACACAAAATTAAAAAGGCTACGTACAGTGCAAGTTACTGAGTGATAAACTTATCATCAAAGCTGCAAAATGTGTTCAGACCTATCTTACAGACACAGAGATCCCCAGTTTATCATTACCTATCTCTTATTCCATCTCTTCTGCTCACCACAGACCGTGTCCAACACCTCGGCACGCGTCACCCAGAGGATGGCTGACCTTTCACAGTATGAACCTCATGGCTGTGTAATTGCCAGCTGGAGATATAAAATTGCCCTTGGGTGTGTGTTGGGAATCAGCACAGACAGAATGTTCTGTTTGTTGCATTAAAATGGACATTAATCTCTTGTTTCTATTCACAAATCTCTGCTTTTTTCTAAAATAGAATAGCAACCTACTTCTGTCTGCAGTTGCCATACCTACCCCTCAGTCCTCTGTCATGTTATTATTCTTTGTTGCTCTTTCCATGCTTTTTCTGTGCCCTGATGTTTACACCAGGCATGACAGCAGAAGGGTGAGTGGAAAAGGTTCCCGAGGTACTGCAAATATATAAATATTGGACATTTACAAAGACCAACTAGAATTTCAGGTCTTGAGAATAGATTCATTATATTATTTCATAACTGGTCCACATGCAGTAGCTGCATTTGTTTTGTGACTGAAAATATACACATCTTTACCAGAAGGGTCAGTAAGCCTCCCAATCCTGTGATAAGTCTTCTCATCAATAATCAGTTTAATTAAGAAGTGAGCGTGCTCTCTCTTGTGCTTCTCTTTTCTGACCTCTTATTTTAAAAGTCATCTTGTCCCCCATGCTCTGTGCTGGAGTTAAATGCTCTGGCTCTGCAGTAGAGGCACTCAGAGAGTACAGATGCGGTAGGGAGCTTGGGAACATTTGTAACTCTGATTTAATCACAGAGGAAGTAGGGACCAAGGCAGCCAGAGAAGGCTGATAGATGTAGGATGAAAGCTTGGAGTGCCTGTGGAACTTAATTAGCAAAGCAAGTGACACTATTGACCTGCCAATCAACTAATTCTAGCTACAGTCCCTTGGGTGTAAATCACTGAGCTATGTGTAAACTTTATTTACAGCACAATCGTGTGTGACACTGACCTTGTAGTTTGTGTTTAAACTCTAAGTGCAACAAAACACAAATGCTAAGCACTCTGTCTTTTAATCTCCCCAAACCTTAATTAAGGGCGAAGTGCGGTTTGGATCATGCCTCAGAAAGTCATGGGGCAGCTGAGAACCAGTCTCCCCAGGTAAATAAAGATGATTAATTTGGAATTGTTTGAAGTTTGTTTACTTAATGCAGATATATAACAGGAGACAAATAAGGCACCGCAGGAAACAAATATCAAGATATCTGGAAAGGGGAAAAGGAAATAAATGAAGACACCCACAGCCAGATACCTGTGGAGTTCAAACCAGCATTCACTGCTTTTTTTTTTTTCCTGAAAAGACATAAAGTTAGAGCAAGATGAGAGACAAAAGTATTTGTGTCACATGGAGCTTTGTGTGTGACCTTTCTTATGAAATGCAGTCACTTGGTTTTAGTTAAGCTGAAGTGCAAACACTGTTTGCAATAGGTGCCACTGGTGTTGCCACCCGCTCTCCCCTGGGTTTTGGTTTGGGGTTTGCATATTTTCTTAGCCAATGTTTAATCTCTTCTTGTTTGTTTGTTTTTTTATGAAGGCATACAAGTAGGTATATGCACATATAACCTTTCCTCTAGCATATAATAAGAAGGATTCATAGGAAAGGAAAGAAATTTTTGCAAGATACTCTTACTTTGGAACAGATTTGTGACCAGCAAGTTTATCTAAACATGCTGGCCTGCTTAAAATTTAAAGTGTTAAACTTTAAAGGAAAAGCAAATATTAACTGTTCATGGAAATGTTCACATTTCCCCCAATTTGCTGGTTAAGCAAACTGAAATAGCAATTATTGATTTAAAAAAAAACAAACATTATGTAGGCAATCCTAATATTAAATCCAGGCGTGGTGGGTGTAGTCTGCTGATGTATATTTTACATAAAAATATGAGAAACATAAGTGATCTTCCTTGCCCTTCTTTATGATGTTGGTTATTTTGTCGAAGCAGAAAAGATTATGGGGCTTCAAGACATGAAAGAAATGTCCCAATAAAGGGTGAAGAAGAAAAACAAGGAGCTTGCTGTTCTTAACTCTGAAGAAAAGGAATAAAAGTACTGATATTCCCTGTACAGACAGTACAGACCTGAATTTGGGAGCGTTAACCCTCTGATCCATAATAGCACATGCTAGATAAAGCAATTGTCTACTTGAAATAACGCATTAGACAATTCTTTGTATCTATTAAGAGAAAGAACGTAGATATAATCTCGCAAATAAGGAGTTTAAGATGGATTATTTGTGTTGTTCAAAGGTTTTACCACGGAAACATCACCAGCTTTTTACCACTTTTATCACTCTTAGCACATGCATTAGGCACCAAGCCAGGGACCTTCTGCAGTATTATCATAACTACTGTTGTCATATATATTCATAATTTGTAAGTATAACCACATAATTTAGAAGTGGGTGATTTTTTAAGGTTAAAAATTCCAGTCACCAAAGAAATGCTCTTTACTATTCAGTGCATATGACCAAAGTTACTGAACCACCTGTAGCCCATTTCAGGCACCAATACAAGAATGAGCCCATAAATAGTTATACACTAATGTATTTTATATAGTTATATACTGCTCTCTTTGATTTTGGAATTTACAAACACTGTTTTTGCCCGCTGAAACAAATCCCGCTTCAGAAACTCCGTGCAGTTTTTAAGTGCCGAACCTGTAACTTCTGTCACTGAACAACGCCTCCACCATCAGCAGCTTTAGAAAGCTCCGGCATCTCAGCAATGGGATTACAGCCGAAAAATCCCGTTCGCAGCTCCGTATTGCTGAATTCCTTGGAATTTCAAAGGAACGCGACAGCGCCGCCGGCCTCTGGCCCCGCAGCGAGGGGCTGGGCGGGGCCTCTGCGCGCATGATTGACGTGCCTTCAGTCCAATCAGACCTGGCGTTGGCGGCTGCCCGCGATGCCATTGGCCGCGGCGGTAGCGGAGGGCGGGCGCAGGCGGGGAGCGGAGCTGTGCTGGCGGTGCCTCCCGCTACCCGCTGCGGCCGCTGCGGGCGGGACGCGGTGGCGGCGGCGCAGGGTCCCCGCGGGGTGACAGCGTGACCGGGCCACGGCCTGACCTCCCCGCCGCTGCCTTCTCGCCGGGAGCGAACACAGCCTCGCCGCTCCGCGCCGCGCCGCCCTTGCTGCCTCGGGGGTCGCCGGAGACTGCAAAATGGCCGACGGGCGGGACGACGCCGCGGACCAGCTGAAGCAGGGGAAAAGCCACCGGGGCTCGCAGGTACCCGCCGGACACCGCCGCTCGACGGTACCCCCGTGCCTCGCATCCCCTGCGGAGCGGGCGGCTCTGGCGGCGGAGGGCGCAGAGCGCAGAGCCCCGCGGGGTCCCGCGGGATGCGGCGCTCCGAGCGCCCGGGCGGCCCCGGGGCAGCGGCGGAGGGCGAGGCGCCCTCGTCCCGTCCTCGCCCTCGCGGCTTGGAGCTGTGCCCGGGAATAGCGAGGCACGGAGGGATGGAGGCTGCCAGCTGGCCCCGAGCGATGTGGGATAAGGGCGGTCAGCGCTGCCTGGCCCCCGCCGCTCCTTTCCAGGCAGCGCTGGGGCTGCGCTGCGCCCGAGCCGCGGGTCGGCGGGCAGGGATGGGAGTGATTTTTTTCCGTCTTAAATCAGGAGTTTGCCTTTCGGTTTGCTGCCACGGCGGTAGAGCCCAGGGAAAATGTGACTAGGGAATAATGGAAAGGATAAAGCACGTTCAGCAGTGTGTGCAGTTGGGCTCGATGAACCTTGTGGCTCCCTTCCAGCTCAGTATATTCTGCGTGTGCTTGCTGACCAGACTGAAGTGAATTTTTTAGGAAGAAGTTCTTCCCTGTGAGAATGGTGAGACCCTGGCACAGGTTGCCCAGAGAAGCTGTGGCTGCCCCATCCCTGGAAAGTGTTCCAGGCCAGGCTGGATGGGGCTTGGAGCTACCTGGGATAGTGGAAGGTGGCCTTGCCCATGGCAGAGGGTGGAATTCAATGACCTTGAAGATCCCTTCCAATCCAAACCATGCTATGATTCTATGAAGTGGATTGGGACAAGTGACTGAAATTCTGAGGGCTTGTAATCAATGGCATGGTACTCAGTTGTCTGAAGATGTAGAACAGACCCCAAAATATTTGGGTAAATGTATGAATGCTGTAAGAGTTGGTTTCCGTTCTCCTTCATCAAATCACTGTGACAGTTTCCACATGTAGTTTCTGACAGAAATGGATATTTGTCAACAAATAAACTTCCTGCTGGTTTTAAGTGGCAATCTTGCAAGATGCGAGTGGATGCCTCAGTTCCCACTGAAGCTGTTAAGTCATCTTAATTTTATTTTTTCCCTTGGTTCTCAAAGGTACAGTGTGAACACTACCTGATGACTTGTGACTCCATCATATCCTAGCGTGTGTCATAGCAGTTCCTTTTTTATCCATGAGTAATTCTTTTTGTAGGGATGTCGGCTTTTCTGCGGCAAAGCAGCATTTGAAAAGAGGCCAAGGTTAATTTGGAGATTGGGAGGTAACCCAAAGTCTGTGTTGCATAAGGAGTCATGAGACTTTAAGATACAAAGTAGGAGGACTTATTAGAATTTTAAAGTGAGTTGTGTAAGGTACAAAGTATCAGTAATGCCTGGAAGTGTGTACTTTGATGTGTTCTGTTTACCACAGCGCCGACTAAAATTCTCCTGGCTTTGTTTCCCTTCTTTTTGTCATGGCAGGTTAGTGCTGTAATGAAACACAGATTTAAAAGTTCTTACCTATCGAGTTTTGGGCTGTGTGCAGCTCCCAACCAGATGAAAACACAGGCATCAAACAAACTCAGGACCAAAAGTAGTGTGAGAGTTCTTTAAACTATGGTGTGGCTTTTTTTTCCTCTCTGGAACTTTGTGTGCCCCACATAACATCCTGAAACACTCCTACTACTAAATAATATATAACCTATATATAACAAATAAATAAAATAAATTCCTAATAAATAAAATAAAATAAATAAAATGNCTAAATAAATGAATATTCTTTACTTCTAATGTGAACACTAGAAAGTCTGCCTACACAAAGGAGACTATAGCCACAAAGCTGTTAATTCTTTTTATAGCCTTAATGTCAACAAGTTGTGGTTTTAGCAACTACTTCTGGTGGCCCTAAACATTGGCATTATATAATAGTCTTGCCTGTAATAAGTAAGCAGTGGAAAATATACTGAGAATTATTTCTACTCTTGCATATTTCCTATGACAAACTATAGATGACCTTTTGATTTAAGCAGGTATTTCTTTGACTTGAAATACAAATTTAGCTTTATTTAACTTTCCTGTAAGTTTCTGAATATCATGTTTGTTTGTAACCAGTTACATACTGTCTTTTAAAATGTTTGTGCAGATTTCAGTGTAGGTGAGGATTCCAGGCATCCCAAAGGGTTGGATTTATGCCTAAAGCTTTATGCTAATGAAGTGGTGAAGGAAGAACAAAGAACTTGGATATTTTGGGAATTTAAGTCAGCTGGAGTAGCGTGTGTTGCGGATTAGTAGGAACACAGTGGAAATGCACTTATCCTGTCAAATGTCTTTTATGTGGTTATTCATGGACCTGAGTGAAACAAAGGTGTCTGGAACTCCCTGTGTTCTCTGCCTCATTCAGAGCTCTGAGTTTGGATGTGAATAATTGTTCTTTCCTTGCCTTTGTGGTTGCCTTTTTGGGGAAAAAAAGTCTTCTGTCAGATGGGAATTTTGTCTTTTTGCAGTAATTAACCCCCTTAAAGCAGAACTTAGGGTAGGAATTGGAAGCCCGTGAAGTCACTGATAGAGTAGTGAAGGCTTTTCTCATCAAGAGTTGCTGCTTCCTTCTCTCCATCATCCCTTTTCATTTATAGAACTTTAGAGGAGGAGAACTAGTCAGGAGGGGCTGAGGGTGTTTGTGCTGGCATGGTTCAGGTGTGTGGATGCTTCAGGTAGGATGGTGTGGATAGGGAGCCCATATGGAATTATGTCTATTTAGTGCAACATGTGACGAATTTATTGTTAGCTGGTTGTAGTCTGTGACTCTGCTATTTGAGCTCATCCTATTGCAAATTTTGTCTTTATTTTCTTTATTTTTTCCTTTGTCCTTATTTGTTTTTCTGCTCTTCTAAGTTCTTTACAAGGCTCCTAACAATAAATGTCCTCCAGGAAAAACTGAGATCATCAGGTCTCTGGAGCTGATGTACCTTTCTCACTACATCTTCTACAGCACTCAGTAAAATAGGAACATTGCCTTAGAGAGCATATAGCCCCACATGTGATTCAGATGAAGTCTTTTCTACTGGAATCTTTTTATGAGAAAGTAGGAGTGCACTCAGTTCTAGTGCAGGTGTTTCTTGAAGTTGTAGGGCATTTCCTGGCGGTAGAGCTTCTTAGGGCTTGTGTTAATCTTAGTCCTTCCATGGTCCAGGAGTCTAAAATGATGATTCTTGAGGTGTTCCTACTTCTGTTATTTTCCATAACTCTTCCAGACCAACACTAATCATGAAAACCCCCTTTTAGTCTGGCTGCAGCTCTTTCCTTATGTCTCTGCCCCTGTACTGACATTACCTTCTTCTTCCTCTCCCTTCTCCCTTATTTTCCAGCAGCCGCTCCTGTTTTAGTTTTTTTTTCCCATCCCATATTTTTCTTGAAGCAAGATCAGGAGTCTTGAGAAGAAACATTTCTGAACCATGGAAGATATTCCTGGATTTTACATGATTCAACTCCCCTTCTTAAGTTGTCCTGAAACTTACCTCTGTGATTAGGTAAACGTCTGAATGTTCTGTAACATCCTCCAGTATCTGAAGTCATTTTGCCACTTCTTGCTGATAAGTTCTGTGACAAGTAATGGTTGAACAGTCATGCACATTGTGTGGCTCAGATCCAGAGGGTTTTTAGTTTCTGGTGTTGACAGTAACTTTCTCTTGCTTCCAGAAACCAGATGTCCTGACCACGGGTGCTGGGAACCCCATTGGGGATAAGCTGAATATCCTGACAGTGGGGCCACGTGGACCTCTCCTTGTCCAAGATGTTGTTTTCACTGATGAGATGGCTCACTTTGACAGAGAGAGGATTCCTGAGAGAGTTGTGCATGCAAAAGGGGCAGGTATGTTTAAAATCACATATTTTCTCTGTGTAAAATTAAAGAGCTTTTGAGTTAACATGTCGATTGTGACACATAAACTACATTGTTTATAATTTAGGGTTACTAGCTATAATAAATCTATATAGACAACAGTGGTAGGGCCTGGTTTAAAAGAACTCAGTGCCAAAACTTGAAGCACTGAAAAATTGTTTACAAAAATGAGAGAAAATGTGGTTATAGCCCTTCAATTTTTACTGTATGTGCTATAGTCTCTGCTTCTTCTGTCTGTTCCTCCCCATCTCTATTTAATGTTGTTTGCATATTACTTAATGGAGAATTTGACTTTGTCTTCTAATGTATGTCTGCCAAAGCAAGCTGATCATCTAATACTTAAATCTAAAAAATCTAAGCCTCTGAAAATTATTATTGATCTTAGTAAGGTAGAGTTAGTACCTTGATTTTTGTCTTGCATTGCCCTAGAACGAGCAAAGGTGGGGCTGTATTTAAAATATGACTGTACATGGGAAGAGTTCCTCTGTGGGGGTGGGAAGGATTCTGTTGCTTCACCCTACTTACAGGTGCACCAAAAATTCTGCAACTCATAGCAGGATTAAAGAAATACCTGCCTTGCTCCCAGATAAATATACAGATCTTGGCAGAAGAGCATCTTCTGTGCTGCTGCTGGGAGCTGCTAACAGTCAGTTAAGGAGGAGAGAATTAGCAAATAGTTTGTGTTAAATCAGTTTAATTTTGTGAAAGTAAATTGAGTGTGTTTAGAGCATTGTTTAAACTGGTGTATTTCCATGTTTCCCTTTGACTTAAAGTTGTATGTTAGCAAGAGACAAGCTGTGAGTGGAAGGGAGGTACCTAGATCTGATATTTTTAACTTGCTGTTCTTCAGGAGCCTTTGGCTATTTTGAAGTCACTCATGATATCACCCAGTATTGTAAGGCAAAAGTGTTTGAGCACATTGGGAAAAGGACTCCACTTGCCATCCGCTTCTCCACTGTTGGTAAGGCTCTAAATTCACTTTGTGTCTT
>WAAG01071832.1:145300-171234 GCA_013390105.1 Tichodroma muraria
ATCTCTTTATGCTGCAGGAATGTTTTGGGGATGAATGATAAAAACTAAATACAGGGCAAAATAAAATAAAAAATCTTCCATAAATAAACTCTGATTTCTTAAAGATTGGAATGCACAAACTAGCAAAATCTAAATGCTATTAGTTGAAGCTAATTGTGATCATTGGCTTGTCTGATAGAAAAATTATAATTCATGATGTGGATGTATTTAAAAGAAAAGAAATCCTAATGAGGATTCAGTTCTGGAAGTATTGGAGAGATAAAAGTAGTCCAGCAAGGCTCAGAGAGCTGCTGGCTTTGGCCTATGGCCGTTTCCAGTGTAAAATCCCTTGGGACTTAGGGTGTCCTGAGTGTTGTACAGGTAAGGACATGGAGTTGAGTTTGAAATATGGACTGCTGCTGGAGCAGGTTGCTGCGTCCTTCTCTTCCCCTTGCCTGCCCTGTTTGGACACGTTTCCTCCCTGCTGTTCTGGAATACACAAAGTTTTTAACGAGAGAATGAGCGTCCTACTGATTTCATCACAATTCAGCATTAGCTGTTCTGAGCACTTCTGGAACGTTTCTGCTCAGGTGTTGTGCTAAGCACTTGTGCTCTGGTCTAAATTCCCATTATAACTCCCATCCTATGTGAAGCAGGAGGAGTTAAAAGGATTACAGCTCTTCCATAGTTTTTTATTAGGCACGCTGGTTAGATTGCTACCTTCTAGATGACAGCTTTCCCACTGGGATTTGGTGCACAGAAACAAATGGGGGTTTAGATGATTCAGCCTTAAAATCTTATGATGTCTCTCTTAGCGATAATGCAAATTCCACTTTTAATTGGTTCAAGCGGATATACTTGTTTTTTCCTTCTCTTAACTGTGGCCTGAATGTTTGGCTGGGTTCACACTTTGAAAACTCACAGTTCCTGAAGTATTGTTGAAAATACTCCTAAAATTCCTTGGTGTAGAACAGACTGCAATAAATCCTGCCCTTTTAGGATTTTAGGGCTTTTTTTCAGGTCATATTTATATTCCTTTCCTATCCTAACACTTCTGTGTGTTCATGTATTTCTTCAAGCTGGAGAATCTGGCTCAGCTGACACAGTTCGTGACCCTCGAGGTTTTGCCATGAAATTCTACACGGAGGACGGGAATTGGGATCTTGTGGGAAACAACACTCCCATCTTCTTTATTCGGGATGCAATGTTGGTGAGTAAGCACAAAAGGTGAGGGTGCTTTGTAAGAAAGCCCAAAAGTTCATTCACATCTTGTTCTGGCTTCCCTCGGAAGCAAAAGCTCCTTTTTTGACACACCTAAACTTGGTTGTTTGTCAGATTGTCTGGACATTTTTTGCTTGGAAAGATGTTCTTAAACAAAAGTAAATAAAGAGCTAAAGCTTGATAACTTACGTGGTTTCATGCTTTTCACTTGAACTTCTCACTTCAAAAACTTCTTGACAATTATTTTTTATTAAATCTGAGATTTTTGGTCTTTGGCATAAGTTTGACAGCAGTTAGTAGAGGGGCTCTTCTTGAGTGCAGGAGTTCTGCACAGGTATTTCATAGTATCTCTGTATTCATTTATGAGTCATATAAACACAGATATACAAATCTCAACAGCTTTATCTCTCACCACAAAGTTTTATCAACCACAAAATGAAAGCATTCTTTATCTCTGTTTATTCTAATTGTGAATGTTTGACATTACCCTGATTTTACTGGTCTGTGAATTAATTCATTTGCAGGAAGGATATGGCAGTAGGAGATTTTTTTTTTCAGTGATCTTACAGCTTTGTCTTTAATTTCTTTTTTCTTATCTTTTTCGTCCTCCGCTTCTGGACAAATTAGTTTCCATCCTTCATCCATAGCCAAAAGAGGAACCCTCAGACTCATCTGAAGGATCCAGACATGGTGTGGGATTTCTGGAGTCTTCGCCCTGAGTCTTTGCATCAAGTAAGCTCCCATGACTTTTTTTATATAATTAAGAAAACCATGTTATGACAGGTTTTTAACTCTTTTTCATGTTTGATTTAGAAGCCTACATAGTCTTATTTATATTTTATTTAAATATGATTTTAAATTATCCATGCTGACCTGTTCTTACAGGAGGAGTCAGTTTTATTTCATGAACGCCTAAAGTAGAAAATTTCTCGAGGAATCCCTAACAACATTAACATAGCTCCCAGTGATGCAGATTAACACAATAGTCTGGAGTGAAGGCTTTCTCCTTGATATGCTGAGCCCATCAATAGTGTTTGATCCCTCTCTTCAGGTCTCTTTCCTGTTCAGCGATCGTGGCATTCCCGATGGCTATCGCCACATGAATGGATATGGATCACACACCTTCAAACTGGTTAATGCTGATGGAAGAGCAGTTTACTGCAAATTTCATGCCAAGGTATTGGTTTTTTTGTTAGTTTTTTTTTTTTTTAATGGAACTATACAACATACTGGATAAAGACCATAAAAATGTATGACTTTTCAAGTTTAATTCAGGCTCAAAGGCGTGTGGAGTCCTTGTTTAATACCAGTTTCATACCTTTAACCAATAGGAGAGGCATCTTTCTTCTTGCTAACACAGTAATAGTTTACTAGACTGTAAGAAACTCTTCTTTGGGTGTCTGTCTCTTGTTAATGGAGCACTATCAGTGAACCGATTTTTATCTGGAAGGCAGCTGTTGAATGTACTATAAATCTAAACACAAGTTACTGGAAGTTAGAACTTGGACAATCTCATTCTTGGACTACAAGTCTTGTTAGAATCCATTCCGATGAATGATCTCTCTAGTGCTTTCTGCATGCTTTAACTGGTGCTTTTGTTGCTTTTAGACTGACCAGGGCATCAAAAACCTTTCTGTGGAAGAAGCAGGAAGATTGGCTTCTACTGATCCTGATTATGCCATCCGGGACCTTTACAATGCTATTGCTAAGGGGAACTATCCTTCATGGTCCTTCTACATTCAGGTTATGACCTTTGAAGAAGCAGAGAAGTTCCCATTTAATCCTTTTGATGTGACTAAGGTATGTCTGATACTGCTGGGAATATTCAGTTTCAGGTAGTTTTTAAGTATATTCTTTATTGTAGAGCCACAGTGAGCCAGAAATTCTGGAGATGAAATTGCAGTCATGTTATATCTAATGTTACTCTTCCTCATGGGAATATGGATAGGGCTTGATTCCAGGCCTGTAGATCCCATTGCACTTCAGAAGTGTGATCTCAGCTCAGAGTCATAACCTGAGCCTTGCTTTTGTCCCACTTCCAATAGCTGCTCCTAAAAATGCCTTGTTGAAAGAGGCCGACGTAAACTTACATTGCATAAACTCTTTTTTTACCTGTAACACTGCTCTCCCCAAGAGGCTAAAGACCTTTGAACTTGAAAGTGCAGCTCAGGTAGCAAAGAAAAGGCCAGTTAAGCATTTTGAAGGAGGTGAAAATATTTGTGCCACCAGTTCCACCCACACCCTGCTTCCCTAGGCAGCTTTTCAAGGGCCTGGGGGTATTTCATTCAAGTACTCAAGTGCTGAGATTATGCTGGGATGATGAAATAAGTTGCATTAATACTCTGTGTTAATTACAAAGGGCTTCTTAAAATAAGGCATTTCTCAATGTTTGTTAGGAGAAAAGAAACTCAGTAATATATTTTCTTAATCTAGACTTAAATTGGGTGTATTCTGCCTGGCAGTTAAGCTGCATAATACTGTAAAAATGTTGATTTTACTGGATGTGTATTGTGTCTCACAGGTTTGGCCTCATGGTGACTACCCTCTCATCCCTGTGGGAAAGCTGGTCTTGAACAGGAATCCTGTCAACTACTTTGCAGAGGTGGAACAGATGGCTTATGACCCTAGCAACATGCCCCCTGGAATTGAGCCCAGCCCTGACAAAATGCTGCAGGTAAACCAGAGGTTTGACCTGAGGAGCATTGGTTACTTTGCTCCTTAGGAAAGCTTTGAGTTGACGTGCCCCAGTCTTTTACAAGTGGTGGGTAATGTTTGTGATCCATGTTTTAGGGACGCCTCTTCTCGTATCCTGACACCCACAGACACCGCCTGGGCCCCAACTATCTCCAGATCCCTGTGAATTGTCCCTTCAGAGCCAGGGTGGCCAACTACCAGAGGGATGGGCCAATGACTGTTTCTGACAACCAAGGTAGTCAGGAAAACAACTTTCAGTATAATGATACTTAAGCATGGGCTGGAGCATTCACAGGGGGCTTAAGATCCATGTTTATTATCTTTACATACTTGTGTAGAATGCATGTGTATCTCCTCTGTTAATCCAGTAAAGGAGACTTGGGATACCTGGATACGGGATGAGGAGTTTGTTTAAAAGTATAAGAACCGAGTGAAGCTTAGGATGTGTTTAAAACTTAACAAAAAGGCCTTTAACAGAAAAGGAGTTTGTGGGGGAATACTCACAATCAGGTTTTAAAGACTGAGTTGGATATGCTCAGTCCATTTTACTAAACTGCTTTGCTTTCAGATTTCTGAGAGATTGTGAAAGACAAAAGTGGAAATGCCAAGAGTAGAACTGTAACTTTCCCTCTATTGAGCAGCTTCTGTTCTGTCAGGGTTTGCCCAATAGTGGCTGTTTTCCACCTGGGAGTAAACAAGGATGTACTTAAGCTGTGGCTCATGCCAAAATATGTGTTGCTCTGGGCTATGAATTCAGACACTTGCTGAGGGAGGAGAGGGAAATGTTTGAAAAAGAGGAATTTGAGGGCAGCTGCTCTTGTCCCAGAACAGATAGTGAATTTATTTTTATGCAGTTCTTTAAGTTCATTATGTGTTTAAAATACACCCCCCTATGCAGGGAAACATTGTAGTACTTCAGATATATAAATGATTATATTTTTATGCTGCCCAAGTCTTCAACCATGACTGTCTATTATAATTGACAAATATTGTGGTGAGAGTAGCCAGGTTTTCTTATTTTTGAATCAGATCAATATTCCCTGAAAAAAAGCTGTGGAAATTCTCTGTAGAAGGTGCTGTTAAGTACTGGCTTGAAGGTGTTGACAGAAAAATGCTGTCAGCTGTTTTTAATAAAACAAATCGTAACTGAGTAATTGATTTAGATTCCTCCAAGCAAATAACATCCTCTGACTTGCTTGAAAGTGCTGCCATCTGATTGATTTGGTTTGGGGATTATTTTTTTTTTTTTCCCCCAGGTGGTGCCCCAAATTATTACCCAAACAGCTTCACTGGGCCTGAGGATCAGCCCCGGCTCAAGGAGAGCCGCATGTTTGCTTCGGGGGATGTGCAGCGCTTCAACAGTGCCAATGAGGACAATGTGACCCAGGTGGGGGTGTGGAAAGGCTTTGTGCTGCTTGGCATACGTGAGGAGTGTGCAGGGTGTGTATTAGTCTGAGTTCTCACGGAATCTGAAATTCAGATTTTGGGCATTGTTACGTAGAGGCTCTGACTTGTTTTCTTGCCATTAGTGTCTGGAGAAGGAGTTGTTGGCATGTTTGCCAAAGGAAAACCCTCACAGACTGGCTGCCTTTTAAACATTTTGAGTATTTTAAGTGTTGCTTGACTAGGAAGTGAAAGCTATTCTTACTCACTTTTGGAAATACCAAAAATAAACCTTTTTTTTTCAATGGCCAGGTACGAGAATTCTACCTCAAAGTGCTGAACGAGGAAGAGCGCCAGAGGCTGTGTAAAAACATTGCAGATCATCTGAAGGATGCCCAACTCTTCATTCAGAAACGAGCTGTAAGTGCCCTCTTTGGGGTTTATTCCAGGTTTCCTACCAGTCTGGTAATGTTGTCATAATGGCTTCTGGAAAGGAAGATCAGGAATTCTCTGAAAAGGCTGGATTTTTTCTTACTCAGGAATTCTCATACTTAAATATGTGCCTATTTACACGATATAACATCAATATATAACATGTTAAAGTAACTTTTTCCTGGGGGAAGAATGGATAGATGTTGAACATGTGTTTAGCTTGGTGTTTCAAAAATCAGATGACTGCCAGAGTAAGTTTTTGCTCTGAACAAGAAGGCAGTGAGGGCCAAGGAGGGATTGGACCTTTCCCAGGACAATATTGTTTAAATTTGGAATGAGCTCTGTGTGGGATAACAGAAATCGGTGTTTGAAGACGTTTGTATCTTGTTTATAACTGATCAGAGTTAAACTTATCTAGTACTTGTAGTACAGGAAATATGGTAAAGAATCCTTTTGAAATGGAGGAAGAAAATTCTTGTTGGCTTTTCTGTTTTGTCTTCCTGTGCAGGTGAAGAACTTCACCGATGTTCATCCTAAATATGGAGCCTGTATCCAGGCTTTGCTGGACAAATATAATGCTGAGGGTGGGAAAAAGGTATGGTAATGATTTTTGTAGCTGCATTTTGACCGGCTGTGAATTATTTTGGCTTCTCTTGTAAATCCAGTGAAGTGAGAAATTAGTCTTGATCCCCATTTGATCTAAAGGCCAGAAGTCAGTGCTTGTAGAATTGCAAAATAAGGAAACATCACTCTAATAACAATTAAGTGTTGATCAAGTGGTGATGTACAAAGACTTTGTTTTGGTTGGGGTTTGTAAGGGGTTTCTGGAAGGTAACTGTATGTGATGTCAAATGTGTTCAGGTTGGTTACCCATCCTTTGTGATGGTAATGAAACATTGCCACAAGCCTTTCCTGGGCTCAGTGCTTCCTCCAAAGAACAACAACTCAGTTGATTCAATTTTTTCCTTCAGTTCTCTACTTTAAATGGAACTTGCTCTGAGTTTTTCTGTTACTTTATTTTCAGGATGTAATTAGAACTTACACACAGTCCACAACTCGTGTGTCTGTCAAGGAAAGATCCAACCTGTAAGTCTGCAGGATCTGCTCTGAATTTTGCATCCTTTCAGCTGCACAAGAACCTGTCCAACACTTTAATGAATGTAGCAGACTTGGGCCCAAGCACAGGGTGTTTTACAGGTGTGATTTACTGAGCTCTCAAGTGCTGTCTGTACTGGAAACCAGGTAACACAAGCTTCAATCCTAGTGCCTTTTAACACTAGTGCTTTACTGCTTAGATAACAACTTATGGGGTTTTCAAACAACTCATGATAAGAAATTGTCTTAATTTCTAGGAGCAAACAGAAATTTAATCAAAATACTGCTTCTTTTTTTTGTTGTACAACTTTCCTGGCTAAATCACACAGTAGAATTTCTGTAAGGACACTGTGATTGCCTTCATGGAGAAACTTGTTAAAAAGTTGATGCTGTTCACTATTTCTAATAAAATAATTATCTCTCTGTATTTGGAAACACATCTCTTGGATTTCATTTTTGGCCTTCCAGAAGTAAAATGATACCCAGTAGTATCTGAGTAAAATGTTGGTATGTCTCATTCCCTATGATAGGGATAAAGCTAACTACAAAGTTTAATCTAAATATAGTTCAATTTTATTCACAGTATGTATTTTAAGATAACCTTTGCTTATTAATACTGTGTTGGGATATAACTGACATAAGGGAAGTAGCAATGAGTATTTTCTTATTCCATGCACTGTTCAGCTAAATTGATTACAGCCCTTTCAGGGGTAGGAGAGTAAACTGTTCTTTCTAATCTTAAGAATTTAAATAGAAAAATGTTAACATGCCATATGTTTGAGAAATAAACCTTCAAATACATGAATATTGAAACTCAAGCTTAAGAACTTTCAAAACTGTTCCCAGTGGTTGCTAAAATTGTTATTTTACTGCAATAATCTACTCTTGCTGTTTCTTGATCAAGCCAGGGCTAATTTTCAGGGTGATCCTTTAATTAAAGCAGCATGTTTGTATGAATGTAGATATCTAGAAAATATGTCTAAAACCTGATTTGAGGCATGTCGCAATGTTACCCGGCATCTGCAGTTCAGTTAAATTGTGCAAAAAAAGCAGGGACCCCAGTTACGGGACAATTATTGTTCAAGCTAAATGCAAAGCATTTCAGAGCCCAGTTACTGCTCTTAACTCAGGCAAATGTAAAAAATTAAAATTGTAGCAGTTTGGGGGTGACTTGTCAATAGTCACTGCATTTCCGGGTCTGCCTTGAGTTGTATTTTGACTGGGATTACTTCCTGATTTAAGTGTGTATTCCCAGGAATGGTGGCAGGTAAAGAAGAGTAGATACGAAAAGCTGTTCTGTTAAATTTTGTAGAATGTTACTTGCTCTGCAATTCATTTATCTACCAACCTATTGTGAAAAATTAGCTGGGGTAGAGGCGCAGTAAAATAATATGAACTGAACCTGCTGTATTCTGTGAGTCCATTGGCTTTTTACCTGATCAGGCATGTGGGATTACGTGATTGGGTGGGAGTATTTAATGCTGGAACAGAGAATCCTAACGAGTTTTGGAAAAGAGTAAACAAGGTCTGATCTTCTGATTTTGGTTGTGTCTGCCAAGTGATTTATATTGTTGTCTTATTTCTGAAATAAATGGAATGAAAAATCTCTTGGCAACGCGTTTTCTGTGCTAATGTTTTCAAATACTTTGTGTTAATCTAGGAAGTTCATAAATCCCTTCATCTGTTTTTCTGGAGATGGTGCAGAAGCCGTAGGTTGGATGTACTTTTTGCAGCTGCTTTTGTTTTGAAAACTCACATTTCAGCTCCACAGTTGTGTTGAAATGACTTAAATGACCTGTGTTCTATGCTAAACTGGTTGTGGCAAGTATTGTACAGAAAACCTAACTTTTCCTAAAGCTGTGGAGAGCATTAGGCAACACTGGAAGAACAATAAAGCTATTTCTTCAAATAAATAAGACAACAAATCAATTTACAACTCCTTATGGTGAGAATAAAGAGACTGTTGACATGACAAAACAGCAGTTTTGTTTTTGTGTTCTGTTCAATTAAAATCAAACATTCCTTTGCCAGGTTGTTGCAATACGATTTCAGTGATCTGTAAAGCAGCATTGCTCAACATTTTCTTATTACTGTTTTATTTTAGATGCACATCTCTAGCAGTGGATTTGGGAATGAATTTGAAACTAATGTTTGGGAAATTATGGCTTCTCCAGGAGTACCTTTTCTTTTAATGGGCCTTCATTCCTAGGCTATTTTCCTTTCCCCAAAATATTTGAACTTGAATATCCAAAAAACATGAGCAGATTCCAGAGTCATATTTGTTGTAGTGAGCTGTGCCAGGAGATGAGGAAGTTCATGGGATTGCTAAATGTTATGTGGGGAGAAAAAGGGTGAGGTAGGTTTCCATCAGCCTTTCAGTGCTTCAAAGATGTTGGAAAAAGCCCTGATTTCCTTTCCTTAGTGCAGCTCATTGATGGGAATTGCCTGTTAAGCAGTGTGTGGGTATCCATAATTTCAGCTTCTGGTAAACCAATTACTTTGTTTTGCCAGATCTTCCATACCTGTTGCTCATCTTGCAGAAAAAGGCTGTTTGTTCTCTGTTTCGGGATCTGATCCATGGATTCTCACAGGCAGGTGAATCACCATTTTCTCACAAAATGTTTTATGAGGGTGATGGGGCCCTGGCTCAGGGTTCCGGGGCGGGGGGTGGGTGGGTGCCAAATCCCTGGTTTTGTTCAAGGCCAGGTTGGACAGGGCTCTGAGCAGCCTCGGATGGTGGAAGATGTCCCTGTTAACTGCAGGGGGTGGCACTGGGTGAGCCCTCTATGGCTCTCTCTACACTCTTGAGTTCAGTTTGCTGCAGGGTGTGGGGCTCCAGCCCAGCCCTGCAGAAGTGAATCCATCCACCGATGTGTTGTGTGTTCTTATCTCTTGCTGATAGCAAATTACATGGAGATCTGCAGTGCGTGGTAAAGCCTGACCTTTGCCCCCTGCAGAGCTCAGTCTGAACTGGTGTTTGGGGTCAAAGTGGTGTGGTCATGGCATGCAGAGGTGGACTTGAGCGTAACCTCAACTCTGGCACTGAGGATTAAACCTCAGCAGTTGCCCAAGGCCATTTTGGCAGAATTGGGAAAAGAGCTGAGGCTCTATTTTTATTATTGTAAATGAATTCAAGGTGGTTTTGCCAGGTTTGTGGCGTTCAGGATGATTCCAGCTGGAGTGGATCAGTAAGATGAAGAAGATTACCAAAGGCAGCCCTGTGTTTGCAAAAGGTTATAAAATGGTGCATTGTTACAGTCTGGGTAAGCAAATGACTGAACAACGAGGCAGTGGTGTAAAAATAACGTGTGAAGCAGTATTTGGAAGCTGACTGTTAATGATGACACTTGTGCAGCCTGGATTGCAAGGCCTGTGTGGTTTAATTGTCTGATGAAAGCTTGGACTTTGTCACGCTGGAATTCCACCTGAAGTCAAACTCCAAGCCCAGAGCAGCTGGAAATCTCCTTGCACTGCAGGCCCTCAAGAGCTGGGCTGAAATTTGTTCTCAGATCACACACTGAAGCTTAATAAAGTGAGTTTTATTTTTTTAATGAAAAAAAACCCAAATATTTTTAGATCCTGCTACTCAGAGCGGTTCAAATACTGTAAATCGCAAATGGACCGAGTCAGAAAGAAAACTTCCATTTCCTGTTTCACAGCATGTGATAAACCACAGAAATCCTTTATATAGATATGCTGTGTCTCTTAATTTCAGTATTTATTCTTCACTTGTTTCTCTCAGGTTCCCCATTTTTAAACTTTGACCAGGATTGGAAACTTTGTTATTTTTTTACTGTTTGTTTGTTTGTTTTTTTTCCAGTGCAACAAATCCTTGTCCCTGTGATTACCGATTCAGGATTGACATAGAAGTGGACACATTTCCTACCCAAATTATTGTATTATTCTCTTTTCCACACTTGGGAATCTTACACCCTCTGCTTACATGTTATAAGATTTATTGAGGAAGGAGGGTGATGGCAGGTACTGGTTACAGACTTAAGTTACAGTTGTAACACTCCCAAACAGAATGAAAATACAGAATTCCTACATAATCACAGCTCCTGTGTTGTCTACAAGGATTCAACACTCTCAACTTCATGGAGGAAAGCTGGAAAACCAGGAATGAAGAAATCTCATTGTCCCTGCTTTACTTGTGTGTGTGCAGAGTACAAGGTGCTTTAGCCACTCGGTACTTTTCCTGGGAGATTTTATTGGAAAAACACTTCACTTTGAATTTAAACTTCCAGTATTATTTCAAGTAGGAATTTCTTCCCTGAACCTCTGATTCCAAGATACTACTGTAAGAAAAGAATGGAATTTTGCCCTTCAGAGTTGGAAGAGTCAAGGCTGTATTTTAGAGTAAGCCAATAAATATTTCGTATTGTTTTCATCATCATTCACATTTAAGGAAGAAACTCTACTGCTGATGCTGATTTTCCTTTCACTCTGTTTTCATGTACCATAACTTTTTTGCGGGGCTGTTTTTTTTGTTTGGGGTCTTTTTTGTTTGTTTATGCTTTTCTGTTGGGTTATATGACTAATTTGTATGTGTTTCCTTCTTTTTTGTAAAATCTCATCCAGCTATTCAATATTTTCCTGAGGCAGTGCAGGCAGCCTTTCATCTGAGACTGATACTGGTAAGATTGGTCAAAGATACACAGGGAAAACTTGGCAACTGCTCCTGTTTGCACTGGCATTGATCCATATATTGCTTTGGCTTTATTCCATATTTATCCACAGCTTTTCATCTCAGTCTTGCTCAATCCTCTTGCACACCTGTCCTCACTGGAGCACTGGTGGGTCCTCAAACAATGGAAACATTCACAGTTCTCTTTTTTAATTGCATTTTGGCTTGCAGGGGTCCTGAACTAGGAGCCCAATGATGTCAAAGGTCCAACAATCAAATTATGATCTTCAAAATCAGGCCTTTTATCTACCCAGTAAGTCTTTTTCAAAGGCTGCTCAAGGTAATTTTAAAAGGCTTTTTAAAGTAGTGAAAATGTGTTTGTGAGTAAATGATATTGTTGTGACTCCTGCTTTATTTCTTAATTCTCCCACAGAATTTTTGGGAATTGCTTCTTTTACTCCCATGGGTCAGGCATTGTACTGTGTGTTGTTAATCTCCAAACATAACTGCACTTTTTCCAAGGCAGGGAAAATGGTTTAACAGCAAATCTTTCCCTTGTTCTGGCTGGCTGTGCGGGGTTAAAGGTTTTTAAGTAATTCAGCCAATCATTGCACAAGTAGTACCAAGTCCATTTGTTACATCATCAGACTTTTTGATACCTTTTTACCTTTCGAGATTTTTATTTATTAACCTTGAATTACTGAAAGAAAGTGTGGTAACTGCTAATATTCAAATGAATTTTGTTGTTACTGTAGTCTCCATTCCAAAAGCTGGTCTTTTATTTCAGGGTCTGAGTATGTACTCACTGTAGCACTCACTTGAGAAAAAGAACAGGCTTTCTTACTAATTAATGGAAAGATATTGTCTCCTCTCAAGGGTGATTCAAAGTACCTGGACCAGCCTCTTTCACTGACTCACCTTCTGCCTGGCACAGCCAAAATCTGATCTAATCTTGGTGTAGCTGAAAAAGCAACTTTTGGATTTGACCAAATATCTGTGGGTGATTTATTTTACTTTTGGTTTACCTTTCTGTAGTAGAATCTTAGTCCCGTATAGGTGGGGAAAGTACGTGGAGTGTGCACAAGTCTCTGCCCAACTCAAAGTACAAAAACCACTGCCTAACCAGATAAATTTTGAAGAAGGCAGAGGCCTTGAGCTGATTTTAACCTGTATTTTACTTGGCCTTGTGACAATGAGGATGCTCTAGAGAACGGTAATGAAAACACATTTATGTTTTAATTCACTGCATGTGCACTTGCTACAGTCTAAGTGTTGTTTGTAGTTTCTCCTAATTTATTGTGGTTTAAGCACATTGCTGGAACACCATGTTAATCCAAAATCCTTTGTAGTTTCAAATTCAAGTAAGCAAATACTGTATCAAGCATTAGACCCTCCACATGAGGAAATCAAAACAAAAAAAACAACCCGGGTCAGAGGCCTCTGACATGAAGTTAAGTGTGTGCAACTCCACCAGTCCATGACCTGACTTGAGCCCATGCCCAGGCTCAGAAATGCTCAGACTCAGTCAGTAAAGAGCTCTCCCCTCTCCTAACAATTCACCTTCTGCCCACTCTTAACATATCTGAACCATAACCCCTGGAAAAAAACAGACGAAAAATTCAGGCAGCTTCATCTCTATTGGAATTTCATCCCTCAGTCCTTACTCTCTTCTGCCAGAGAGTCCCTTGTGGTCCCTGCCCCTTGGCTTGCTGGGAATGCAGCCATGGCAGGCTGTGAATGGTAGCTCCAAGCCTTGTCCTTTATTTGTGCAGGTAGGCATCATGCCAGAGCTCTCCCGAGCTCTTCAGGGAGCTGGGAGAGAGAGGAAGAGAGGACACATCACAGGGCTGCTCAGGGGAGTGTTGCTGGGACAAGGGAATGAGGATTTTTCTGTGCTCGTTTCCCAGAATCCCACAATAAGCTGAGTTGGGAGAGACCCACAAAGATCGAGTCCAACTCAGCCCTGCACAGCACCATCCCCAAGAGTCACCACGAGCCCAGGAGGGTAAAAGGAGAGCAAGACAGCTCTTGCTCTTAGGATTCCAGTCTCTCCTGCATCCTCCTGCAATTTTGGGGGGTTTATTTTCACTCACTGCACGATGTCTGCGAAGGCTGTGAGCAGAGGCTTGCACTGGTACTCCAGGCCGTGCTTGGCACACAGGGACTTCACCAGAGGGGCCACCTTCCAGTAGTTGTGCCGTGGCATGGAGGGGAACAGGCTGGGAACAGGAGACAGGCAAGCTTCATAGGAAATCCCAGTCATTAGTACTTCCTAGGAATCACCCAGCTCACAATGAGCAGGGTCTGTAGCTGCTCCCAGCTCCTCTTTCCCCCTGCTGTGCTTTTAGGACAAGGAACTCTGTAGGAATTTCCTGCTTTCCCCTCTGTTCTTTTCCACAGTTCGTCCCCAAATTAAATTATGTTTATGGAAGAAACTACTTTCCCCTCCCTCCCTTTTTCCATAAGTAGCCATCTCCATAGCACAGAGGAGATGAGCCTATTCTTCATCCTCTCATATCTCACTCTAAAGTAACAGCATAAAAAATCAGCAGAGGTGGCTTGAAACTCCTGTGGCAGACTAAAAACAGGTGCTTTAACCAGGACATTTCCACTGATCCTTAAAACCTACTACTTGGGATTGACTCTACTGCTGTCCATGCATGGATCCTGCCCCTCTTCCATTTTCTCTTGTCATCCTGTGGATCCAGTGAAAGTTTTGAATTACCTGATTCTCTTTAAGAGTTTCGAGTTTTACTGGTTGGTAAACTCATTGGTGTTTCAAACTCATTGATGCCCCTCAACTATTTGTAGAATTCAGAGCAAAAAAGAATAAGGAAGGGGAAAAAAGAGAGAAAGAAAAATATTTTTTAAAAAGGGGAAAGAAAATTCACTCTTGGGGTGAGTACTCACTGATGCTCAATCTGGAAGTTGAGGTGCCCCGTGAACCAGTCATTGAACAGCGACTGCTCCACGTTGCAGGTTGCTTGGAGCTAGAGGAGGGGAGAGGAAAGCAAAGTCAGAGACAGGTCAGAGTATGTTTAGGAACCAGAGCTCAGCCTGGATTTCATTTTGGATTGCCCATGAGTGTGTCGTTGTTGTCCCCCTTTACCTTTTCCATGACTGATTCCACTGGCCTATTAACCTTCACCTCCCAGCCACCAACAGATTTCACCCTTAATGCAACAGGAGACTTGCTTATGGTTAAAATTTGTATCTGTGTGGCCACAATCCTTAAGAAGGGAAAAATCTTTTACCTGAGTAGACATCCAGTCCAAATTCTTGTCGTAGTCTATATCCATTGGGATATGGTTCATCTGTGAGACCCAGACAAACCAGCTGCTCTCCAGCATCCTGTGCAATGAGATGAGAGAATTCAGTGCTGGTGAGCAGGTCAGTGAGGAGCCATTGAAATAACAGCAGAGCCGGACTTAAAGACATGGCTGAACACTAGGCTTGCTAAGCCAGCACCTGGAAGGACTTCCAAACCCTGGAAGTTTCATATTTCCTTATGAAACTCATGATTATTTCATGTGTTTTGTTATAACACTGTCTGGTGTTCAGCTTGTTTTATCTGTAGCCAAGGCCCAAACTGATTAGAATCAGTGAAATGATCCAAGGGGAGAGTGTGCTGTCCATTCAAGTCAGTGCTGCTGGATAATACCTGGGCATTTGCAAGCCCAGGCTAAGCTGTTTTGGTTAAATGTTCTCTTCAAGCAGCTGCAGACCCAACACCCAAAGCACTGAATGTTATATGAGGTAAATATTTCTCAAGTTGGTCAGCACTCAGTGAAATCTCCTTGCTGCCTCAGCTAATGGGGCAACATAAAACTTGCACTGGCAATTGAACAAAATAATTTGTAAATTAAAAAGTAGGCAAAAATGAGGTGGTAAAGGAGAATGTGGAAATATAAACATAGAGAACGGCAGGCAGGTACAGATGGAAAAGAATGCATAGAGAAAAGGCTGAAAAACCTTCTAAAGACACATCACCTGAATATAAAATAATATGCCAGGAGACTCTTGGTTTCTAATAACAATCCATAAGTATAAAAGAATCTGATGTAGAAGGTCAGCATCCAGGCCAAGTCCTACCAAAACCAGACACAACAAGAAAATCAGGTCTTTATAAATTATGTTTGCTTATTTCTTTTTTTAAGCTTCATAGTATAGGTGTAAGAGAGCAATTTACTTTCAGCTTTGACAGTTTTTGTCTGAATGGAATAATCTAGACCAATCCAACACAAGCTAAGGATACTTTCTCACAGCTTGATGTAAGAGGTGAATCTGAGTGTTCTTGCCCAGCAAGGAGCTGGCTCCAAGGTTGAAGGTCCCCATCTGACCCCTTTTGGTCACACAAATAGCAGTACTCACCACCCAGTACTTCTTTGTGTAGGCAATGTAGAATGTGTGGCAGTGGAAGTAGGTGGGGAACAGGAGAGGAGGAAGAGCTGGAAAGACAAATTCCTCACTGGTGACATCATGGACTGAGTGGCAACATCAGGTTGGGAGGGAAGGGTCCTAAACTGCTGCTTAATGTGGAGAACATCCCAGGTTAGGGTGTTGTTTTAGTGCCTTGAAACATTTCTAGGTCTGTCCATTAATCTGTTCTTACAAACCTCAGATTTCATTTTAGGCTCTTAACTGAGGAACAGCCACAAATGATTATTTTGAGAAGTGGCTTCCACAGCCCAAAGCTTGTCTGGCTCCTTATTCCTTGGTGCAAAGCAGGGGAACAACAGGAATGCATATGAAATCCCTTTTCTGTCAGGGATTTGGGGTTGAAGAGCTCAAACTCATCCTTCCAAAAGGATATCTCAGTTGCACTTAAAACAACCCCAAGAAACCAAAGAAAACCAAACAAAAAAACCCCAAAACCCACACAGACTTTGATACTACTGAGAGATGTGGTATGGCATCATAACCCAGAGCCTCTGTGGAGGGTGTGGGAGATCTGGGATAGGATGGGTTAGATCTTCAACTCTTCTAAAAATCTGGTTGTTAGTATTTTGGCTTTTTATTGTGTTCTTTGACTCAGGCACCTTTATTTTTCTCAAGTTCTCCAGGTCAAAAATAGAGTCTCCAAGCCCCTTTAATACCTCTCAGGGAATTTCAGGAGGATGGAAGTACTCACTGACGAAGAAGTATTTGTGTTGGTGGTTGTAGGGCATGTATTTTTTCTTTTTGATGCCAAGCTGTGAAAAAAAAAACAGAAAAAAGAAAAAGAGTGGAGACCAAGCAATTTTCACAGGTAACTTGCTTTTCTCTTTTCCATTTATTTTCCAGAGGGACTCTTGCACACTTCCTACAACCCTCATTCCTTGTTTCATGATTCATTTTGTGAAGAATTAGATTTATCGAGGCTAAGTTATGGTAGTGGTTAGAAACATATATTTTCTCTCATTTCTCCCCCTTACTTCTTCTCTGATTCTCTAAACTTAAATGGCAGTTCCACGATGGCATGGAGAAAAATATTTCACTGCTGTAGCTGCTGTGATGGGGTCTCAAGAACTTATGGGATCTACAGCAAAAAGGGTTCAGCACTCTTAGGTTGTCTCTCCTGGAAGTGTCCAAGCAGGACAAACTGGGAATATTCTACATGGTCCAACAAATTCTGCCCAGCTGGAGTTCCAGGAACAGCCACAGGTTTTTCAGTCATGCTGTTCCTGTCACAGCAAACTCTGAAGACATGAACACACCAAAGCCACCCCTCTGACCGAGCCTCACACATTAATATTAAAGTAATAATCCAAGGCTGACTGCAGCCATGCCTTACACTGATGTTTATAAGTTATCTAATGATCATTAATTACCGAGTTGTTGTTCTAGGTCATGAGGTTTCTCCAACCATTAATGTGCTGGTGGATTTTCCACCCTAAATACAATGCCCTTGCTTCATGTCTAATTTATTTACATCAACGTATCAGCTGTTCAAGACATTCTTAAAGGGATTTAGTATGAACTGTGGAGAAATAAATCTCTTTACAGAAATTGCCATCACACTTCAATTTTTTGACTTCCCACACCCACCCACTGACCTCCACAGAGAATTTCTTCCCCAAAGTGAAGAGGAAAGGGTGCATATCAATGTCAGGGTCCTTGTGGAAGCAGTTGGGTTTGGCGTGGTGCTGGGAGTGCAGGAGAGTCCACCACTTGGCTGAGGCCCCCTGTTCAAGGGAAGAACAAAGCATGAAAAGCACTTCCAGAACCAGAACTCCTTTTACTTCCTGACCCTAATCCTTCCCCCCAGTGCTGCACATGCTCCATTGAGTATTCAAAACACACATTTTTACAGGAAAACCCTCAGAAGTTTTCCAGGGACTCACAATCAAATGGCACATCACAAACTTGTGTAGCAAGTGGTTCCACTTGGTTTTCCTGAATACTGAGAGGTGTCCTAAGTCATGCTGTAACCAGGAAGCCTGGACCTGGAGGAGGAAAAGAAAACTTTGAAGGGGAGGAAACCAGGAATTGAGTCCAGGATGGTGCCACACTCATCCTTTGCTTTGAAATACCAAGATTTAATTCTCAGATATTGATCTACAGTCACCAGCAGAAAGGGACTGTGGAATCCTGACAGTCTCAAGGCTTCCCCCAGAATATATCTCTCTGAAAGAATCCCAAACTTAGTTTAGTGTCAGCTCCCCGCATGCAGAATTTCTTCTTGGTATCCAGATAGTGGCTGTGGTTTTATGGCAAAGTGAAACTGTGCCAAGTGAGGAAAAAAAGGACAAGAAACTGCTCACGTGTGTGTGTGTATGTGTGTGTGTGTGTGTCTGTCTGTCTGTGTAGGCTGATGCAAGTCCACGCTGTGGAATTCATTGCTCACCTGGGAAATGGTCAGCAGCAGCAGGGAGAAAACAAAGGGCAGTAAGGATGTCCCAAAGTAGAAGAGGATGAGCCAGGCAGCTGTATCCAAGAGCAGGATGTGAGCCAGGAGCAGGAAGAAGAAGAGTTGATTTGGCTCCAGGAGTCCCATTCTCTCGACCGTAGCGCGCAATTCCCGGAAGTCTTTCACCAGCATTTCCTGGGGGAGGCACCGGGGTCACAATTCTCTAGTTCTAGAGAGCGCAACTGCAGCCTCATAACCCAAAAAACACTTTAATGGGAAGGAGAAAGAACAAAGGATCTGACTAAAAGGGCAAGAGCTGGGATTAATAAACATTATAATTGCTCTGCTACACCTTTTTGGTTGAGGAGCTAGGAGCAGCCATCACAATGTCTGCATCCCAATCCCTAAAAAAAAATTCTTGCTGCTTCTTCCATCAAATCCTTGGCAGACAGCAAAGGGCTCAGCTGGAAGTTGTGTTTAGTGGAAGTTGTACTTTGCATGATCTTCCCATGCCACCTTGTGGTAGATCTTTGGATGAAATTATTCCTTACATTTGTCTTCTCTTTTCCCTTCCCAGGACTAACAGGGAAGGTTAAAAGCACCTACAGCTGAAGGAGAATATTTATTCTCCGAGGCTATTCCTTTTCCTTTTGGTTAGCTCTTCCTCAAAGCAAGGGAAAAAAAGAGGTAATAACTCTGCTATTTAGGTAGAGTAGCTGTGATAAGAAAAATTCATCTTCTGGAATCTCATTCTCAGCCACATAATATGGATTTAAACTCATATTAACACATTGTTTTTAAGTAGTAGGCAAAAAAATATGAGGAACCTGGATCCCCCTGCTCCAGGAGTTACTGACAGAGAAGAACAAGGTGTAATCTCAGAATATTTCCCTTTAGTCAGTCTCCTTTGGTCTGATTTGTGAGGACAGACTTACGTTCTTAGTGGGCTCAATGCTGGGTTGGTCTGGTGCCAGCTCCCCAATCTGCAGTGGCTTCAAGTACTTGCTCACCAGCCCCTTGTCAACGTGGAATGCCACAAAGGCATCCTGCAAAGGCACAAGAGTAAAGGAAAAGAAATTCAGATTTTGTTTTAAAAAAAAAAAATTAAAAAATTTGCCCTTTGAATGACTCCATTCCTGGAAGTGTCCAAAGCCAAACTGAAGCAACCTGGTCTAGTGGAAGGTTTTTCCATCCTTTGTGAGAGAACACCACAACAAAATGCAGCACCAAGAGGACTCCACAGTTTCAGTGTGCAGTGTCACCCTTTCTAAAATGGTGGCATTAATTATCCTAATTTTCTTCATTCCTCAGGTTTCTTTGCTTAGTGAGAGCCTTCTGTGCTTCTCATCCTCTGAGTTGCCACCTTTCATGGCTTTCTACTTTTGGTAAAAATCTTCCAGTTTAGTTAAGATAATTTCTTAATTTTTCATAATATACATCCAAAAGATTAAGCAATGGACCTAATATAAGATGAACAGACACAAAAGTGGCTCAGATCCTGCAGGGCTTAATGGTTTTGACATGGAACCAACCTACAAGCAGCGACTCAGATCCCAGAAACAAAATATCCGGCTCATTCATTGTCTATGATTTTCCAGCATGCTAAAATGAAAGAAATCTGGCAGTAGTAACTTGAGAAATGAGTGATGAAATTACAGAATGCAAAGTTCAACTAATATACAGTTCGAAATTTAAACTTGATGGACTGAAAATTATTTTGATTTCCATGAGCCTCAGATATCCCTTATATGGAAAAAAAAGTACTGCAGCTCACAGCAACTGCACAAGCAAGACCAGGTGATAAGAAGAATCCTGAAGACTTAAGAATCACAGAATGATTTGGGTTGGAAGGGACTTTTAAAGCTCCTCTAATCCAACCCCCTGCAATGAGCAGGGACATCTTCAACTACATCAGGTCACTCCATCCAACCTGGCCTTGAGTGTGTCCAGGCATGAGGCATCTCTGGGTGATCTGTGCCAGTGTTTCACCATCCTCATCATCAAAACCTTCTTCCTTATATCCAGTCTAAATTGACACTCTTTTAGTTTAAAGCTGCTCTCCTCTGTCCTGTCCCTCCAAGCCCTGGTCCAAAGTCCCTCTCCAGTTCTCTTGGAGCCCTTTAGGTACTGGAAGGGGTTCTGAGCTCTTCCTGGAGCCTTCTCTTCCCCAGGTTGAGCACTCCCAGCTAGCAGAGGTGCTCCAGTCCTCTGAGCATCTCCACGTCCTCCTCTGACCTCGCTGCAGCTGTTGCTCTGATTTAGCTGGAGCAACAGTTCCGATCCCGTTCCCGTGGGCTGGATCTCCTCATTTGCCCTTTCCCATGGCATGGGGGGGGCGAGGCTCGCACGAAGCGGTCACACTTCGCTCCCCCGACCCTGTCCCATGTCCCGATTCCCACTGAGGTCGCTTCCAAGCGCTCCCCGCATGACTTTTCCCGGGTACCCTCCTCCGGCGCATCCCGGCTCCCGCATTCCCGCTCCGCTCACCGTGGCGTCCTGCCCGGCGTGGCTGACGAGGAGCCGGGCCCCTCCCGGGTGTCTGCGGTAGAAGTGGCTGATGTCGTACACCTTCCTGTGGATCACCAGCCAGCGCTCCTGCGGCGCCGGCCCCCGCCCGTTCCGCTGCCCGATCTCCTCCCAGGTGAAGCGCCGCATCCCCGCTGCGGGGGCTCTGTCCCCGTCCCCGTCCCTGTCCCCATCCCTGTCCCCGTCCAGCTCCTCCCCGCCACCCCCCGGCGGTGCCATCCTGCCTCCTGCCCTCCTCCCTCCCGTAGCTCCAGCCCCGCATCCCGCTCCGCCGTGGCATTTAAGGGAGGGACCCGCCCCGGCGCCGCTCCCCGCCTCCTCCACCCGCTCCAGCTCCTCAGGGTTGGGTTTGCCCCCCAAAACTGCCCCTTTCCTGCCCTGGTTCTGTATCCCCAGCGCCCAAAGCCCCGCAGTACCCTCAGGTGGGGGGTGCGTGATTGCTTAGGGGAGTTCTCAGCAAGTTCATTCCGTTCCCAGGATGTGCTCAGACAGGGAAAACTTTCCTTAAAATACTCCGATTAACCAGAAAAAATAATATCACTCTGTAGCTTTGCTTTTGATGTTACAGTCCACAAAACCCCTTGGATGAAACATGAATCAAGTATATTTTTATGTCCTACTAAAAACCCCCCAACAACTGAACCACACCAGTCTCCAGAAATCTCAGTATAATGTTTAGCACCTGATGAAATCCCATATTTCAGTCCAGTTTTCCAACACTCACAGCGAGCAGGGAGCTCCCGCAGAGCCCATGGTAGGAATAATCCTCGAAGCTCTGCCCTGGGTGCTTCTGTTACCTGGGATAAACTTGGGATGGCATTCATGGAATGTTGTACCAGGTTCTGATGGCAGGTTGTGAAACTGCTGTTTCTTCCCCTCCCACTGTCCCCTTCGTGTCTGTAAAATTATTAATTAGACTTGGGGACTCCAGGAAATCAGCATTAATTGCAGAACAACATTTGGTGCCACTTTGCCTTTCCCTCTAAACAGTTACAGCATCCACATAATTTTCTCTTGCCAAAACAGACCCAATATTGAAAATTTAAAACTGGGATTGACTGAATGATTTCTTTATCCTATAGGAAACCACCTGTTAAAATCCACATCAGCAACAACCCAGATAGAGCAGCTCACAATTAAGACAGGCTTTTCAAAATACATGAATTAATTTATCTGAGGCATCATCTTTTGATGATTAACTAATTTGAACTAATTTCTTTACATTTATAACAATGCATTGTTGTTGTTTTTTTTCACTTGCCTTTTTTTAGTGCTTGTTTGCTCTTGAGCCTACTTGTGCTGGTAAAGCTCACACTTGATAATGATTCTGCAGTCTAGATTTCCAAAAGAAAAGCTGATACAAAAGGAGAAATCTCGTCTAGATATCTCAAATAAGTTGTTTGCACAGTATCTCTGGCTCTTCTCCTTTACAGGAAGGTGTGAAAATCCTAAAGCTGATTTCTCAGCCCAGCTCCCAGAGACAGACAGTGTAATAAGGTGCCTTAAAAAGAAGTTTAATAGCTGCTATCGTCAACCTGTTTCTTTGCTTGTCCCCTGCCACAGTAAGCCCCTTTTCCTTCTGGTTCCTGGGCTTTGCCATCCCTTTAGGCTCACATTTGGTGCTTTTTGCAGAATGTGCTTTTATAACACTTGAAACAAACAACTTCCAGCACACCAGCACACACCTTCAGGAATGCGCCACAACTCGTTCTTTTTAGCTTCCCCTCTTACACTGAATACTCAATATTGAATATTCAGCAGAAAAGGAGGAAGAATCCAGCCCCTCCTTGCCCCATGTTCATACCTCCTTAGCTGACTTATGGAATTATTAAGGTGGGAAAAGACCTCCAAGATCATCAAGTCCAACCTTCATGATCATCAGCCAAACCTTTCTCTGACCCTAAATCCTGCACAAGGTTAAATAGATCCCACTGGGTCAGGAAGACAAGCAGGGAAAAGCTTCCTGCCCAAAGGGTTTTTAGTGTATGGAGCACACAAAAAAACCCCAAACACCACAACTTCTGTGCACAATTCCAGTACCTAAAGGGGCTCCAAGAGAGCTGGAGATGGACTTTTTGCAGGGGCCTGGAGTGACAGGACAAGGGGGAATGGCTTCAAACTGACAGAGGGCAGGGTTAGATGGGATGGGTATTGGGAAGGAATTGTTCCCTGTGAGGATGGGGAGGCCCTGGCACAGGTTGCCCAGAGAAGCTGTGGCTGCCCCATCCCTGGAAGTATTCTAGGCCAGGCTGGATGAGGCTTGAACCTGGGGATTTCGGGAGACAAGCAGGAGCTTAGCTGGAGCTTAAGATTTTTTAAAAACTGCCCTCGAGCGCCCAAAATGGTAGCGAGGTTTTAAGACCTTACATGGATTTATGTCAAGCCCTTGGATAAATGAAGCTTTCATTACCTCAGGATGAGCCAGGTAACCTGCTGAGAGAAGGAGCTGCCTGTCACTTGAAGGACACTTATGACATTATCACTGTGTCAGACACTGCTCTGATTGGAATGCTGATAACAGCACCCAGTTCCATTGTAGCGGCAGGTCCTTACAATGGGACAATCCATTTGGGAACAAACTCTTCATTAATCTGCACCACGGCCCTTACATCACCAAGGTTCCAGCTCCTCAGTTTTTCACCCACATTAAGCAGCACTGATTGGTTTCGAAACCTGTCTTTTCACAACGAAGGTGTCAGCTGCTAAAAAGATAAGCATCAAATTATGACTTGATAGCTCCCTGATAACCATTGTTCCTTCACACATCCTACATTTTTATGCTCCTGTAATCCACTCTTCCTTTCCTTGCAGTGTACCAAAGCTGCATGATGGTCCTTTCTGGAACTTTTGTCTTAATACGTATGTCATCAAGCCTGAAAAAAAAAATTTAAATATTTGGGACAAAGTTAAATGGACTTTTTGTGCAGATTAAAATCTATTTTTTTCCAAACTAAGCTGTTGCACTTCCTAAGTGATTAATATATTTGCTGACTGCCAAAGGAACTCCATTAGTTCCCTTTCTGCATGCCATGCATGTGGCAGATTCTGGAGAGAAACATTGATTAGATGATTGACACCAAAGGCATGAGGAGGCCAAGCACCTCCATAACGTACAAGCAGGAATCTCATCTCTCTTAGAGGAATGAGAAAATAGAACAGAATGGAATAGAACAGAATATTTCAGTTGAGTTGGTTGCAATGGACTGTCTTTTAATCACTTAGATCATTTAGTTTACTACAAATATCATGCCTGACCACTTGAGGGCTGACCAGAAGTTAAAGCCTCTATCATTGTTCAAATGCTTCTTAAACACTGCCAGGCTTGAAGCATCACCTATCGCTTGAGAAAAAAGGAAAAAATAAAAGGAGCACTAATTAAGCTGAGTAACTCAGAGCAAAACATAAATAAAAATATAAAAAAAAATATAAAATAAAATATTTAATATAAATAAATAAACCACATAGTTATAGATACGTAATTTATAGAAGAATGCAAGTTCTATCCATAAGTTATTACCTGCAACCTGTAACCCCTGTTCCTGCTTTTTCTTTTATTTCTTTTTTCTTATTATTTTATGTGGTGCAACTCCTTAGAGAAATGTTGTCTGTTCATGCCTCATTCCTAGCAGGATCTGAGCAAGTCCTTGGAGTTTACAGCATCAAACTGGAAGGGACACCATGGTAGGGACTTTTGAGGGTCCTGATGTTCTGCTGAGCACTTTAGATTTGTTCAGCCAGACTGGTGCTGTGGGTAAGACACTCCACTTTCCAAGGAAATTTGTCACTGCCTTTTGTTCATGATCCTGAAGACTGGTGTAGAAAGGGTTCAGGTGGGTAAGGATCTGATAAACTGTGTTTTAGTGGAACAGCTGGCACGGCCCAGAGCTGCTCGTAGCTCTATTTTTTTTGTTTGTTTTTTGTTTTATGGTATTTTTTATGGTATTCTATCTATTTTTTGGTATTTATGGGTATGGAAACCCATTCTCTGGGTGTGCTCCCCAAGTTTCAAGCAGCAGAACTGAATCCTCACATCTCATGATCTCACTCTTTCACAAGAGCAGATCTTATCTGCTGCCCCCTAAAAAGCAGCAGGTGTGACTCAGGGTTTGCAGCACAGACTTGCTGAATGGAAAGTGATAGCATCTCTCTCATGTCACACCACATCACACCCTGCTAGAGCTGATTATGCCCTGTTTTGGTGATAACTTAGCCACGGGTTGCAGGTTCCCTCCTGCTAGTGAGGTTTTTAGTTTGTTGTTTATTGTGTTTTCTGTTGGTTGGTTGGTTTCGGGGTTTTTTTGTCGGTAATGTTTTTTACACTGTCAAAAACTGCAGTTGGTACAAGCAGCCAAACAGAACCCTCCAAAAAGGATGTCTCTGTCCTGACCCCTTCCTGCGCTAAGTGTTTATCAGTGGTACCAGAGGGTGTTGCAGAAGAAGCCTGCCTGTGGTGTGAGCAGGTGAATGATCTCCTTTCGCTGGTGGCCGAGCTTAGGGAGGAAGTTGAAAGACTAAGGAGTATTAGGGAAAGTGAAAGGGAAATGGATTGGTGGAGTTCAGCCCTTCCATCCATGAAGGAGGCCCACCAGGAGTCAGAGGACTCCCAGGCCTCCCCCTGTCGGGCAATAGGAGGGCACCTGGTCGATGAAGGGGAGTGGAAGTGGGTCCCTGCTCCCGGAGGTAATAAAAACTCCTCCCAACCCCCATCACCTGCCCAGGTGCCACTTCAGAATCAGTCTGAGGCCCTGGATCTAGAGGGTCAGCCAGATGGTGTACAAAAAAATGATCTGCCCAGTGGGCCTCCCAATTGGACTTAATTTGTAGGACAGATCACCACCTCTAACATCAAAAAGCAAAGAAGGGTAGTCATGGTGGGTGACTCCCTTCTGAGGGGAACAAAGGGCCCCATGTGTCAGCTGGACCTATCCCACAGGGAGGTGTGCTGCCTCCCTGGGGCCCAGGGACAGAATATCACTGAGAGACTCCCTGGGCTGATTCCACCCTGTGATTATTACCCACTGCTGATACTCCAGGCTGGCAGTGATGAGACTGAAAAGAGGAGTGTCAGGGCAATTGTAAGGGACTTCAGGGCACCGAGTCAAGTGGTTGATAGGGCAGGGGCACGGGTGGTGTTCTGCTCAGTCCCTT